>JASDQU010738254.1:86795-101593 GCA_032191745.1 Picea mariana | reverse complement strand
ACAGTGGGGGGGGGGGGTCCAGAATAAAGTGGTTTTCTTGGCGGGCCCCATCCTAACGTGGCATGAATCTATTGCATCGGGTCCCCTCTGATCCAAAACCACTTACCACCCTCCTGACATACCGTCGCTACCTCATGATGTCACACCCCAGTACTTTCCCCTACAGGTCTCATCTCACAACTCTGTCAGGTCATCCCCCTTGTTCACCCATCACAAGTCACCTCACACTTTCTGTTCTCCAATCAATGCTATCCATGTCACCCTATCGCACCTGTCATCTGTCCTTTACCTGCCATCTCACACTTCAAATGATCTGTTGGCCATTTACTACAGGATAACATATATGTTAGCCCGCTGACCTATCCCTCGTGCCCAACATATACCCGTTCACTCAAAACTATCCCCTTTTCCGCCATTTACACACTGCTCACTCTCTCCGCACACCAGACAACTCGTTTCCCCTCACTAATCAATTCATTAACCCAACCACAGCCATTACTCGCTATCATTTTTGTTTAAACTGCAGGTACTCTTCATAGTGATGGTGCCAAAGTCCAAAAAGAAGAGGCTGAGGAAAATCCTTTCCTCCCACCTCCTGTCGACCTCGACCATATCCCATTAGCCAAAAAGGATTATTTAATCTCAGAGACGAGGTGCGAATTCAATTTCGCAGAGTTGCAGTCTTGGTTTAAAGACACATTTATAGATCTAAGCGATGAAATTGGGCTCTAGGAGTCCAATCTTCCTCTGTATCTCTTTCCCCAAGTCCATCATTTCCCCGAATTCTCCCTCAAATGTGAAGCTTATTACCTCCCCGACCAGAGAGCCATAGTTTCTTTATCTAGGGAAATTCTTTTCTTTATCACACCAGAGGCCATTGATCAGATGATGCAGATATCTAGAGTCGAATCTATCTCCCCTTTCAACCTTGAAATCCTAACAGAGTTGTACTAGAATCTGTCTTTCCCTCAAAGAGCCCAAATTTTTGAGCTTTTTCTCCCACAAGATGCTCAGCTCCCTAAAAAAAATCCCCCGTATCATTACTCCCTGTTCTCAGAGAAGAGAAACCAAGTTATATCATTGCTTTGTTGCCTGCTTGGCTATTTTTCAGACGAATCGGTGGATGAGACTATATTAGGTTTCCTATCCATTTTCTCTATTGAGGAAAAGGCTACCATCCAGTTCGACTACATCACTTTCTTGGCAGAGAACATCCACTATCAGCTTTCAAAGTTTGCCACATACGGCATGTTTCAGTATTCCTCAATATTGGCTTACATGTTCACCTTCTTTCAAGCATAAAGGTTATCTTTCTTGATGCAGAAAATGGACAAGGATGGGAAACCACAGGCAGTAACATCTTGGACTTCGCTGCTCCAAAGGAACTCCATAGAGTTCATCTTCAAACAGTTCATCGAGCAGTTTTACCATCTAGTGGTGAGCATGCTCAGTGGTAGACTAGAACCAAGGATAAATTAGGAGATCCAAATAATCTTACACCTCTCAGACCTCACAAAGACAGGAGATTGGTACCTGTACCAAAATTACATAGAAATCAAAGTATATGGGTGTGAGTTTGCTCCATACAAATTGCCCAAGTATTTACCTATGAGAATATTTTCCCTGGAGTATATAAGACAAATGATAAATTCATATGACATACACTTTGTGTCTCTGAAGAAGAAACAAAAACTGAGAATTAAGGGGTAGATAGGATCTTTTATCTGCAACAACCGAGTTGTCGAAGAAGAAGCATACAAGTTTTTGAAGGAAATGAAGTTTGACACTAGTTTCATGTGGCACTACGATCTGTGTGGGATCATCTCGGAGATGAGAGTGAAGAATAAAAAGGTCCCATATATTCACACACCCAAGTCTGAGATAGAGAAGTTTTTGAATCAAACAGAGTGGGAGGTGAACACTCTGAAAGAGGTAGAACATCAGGATCCTTCAGTTACTATATCACAAACAACCACACCACAGATACCAAAGGAGAAAAGACCTAGAAAGGATACTTCCCCTTCAGTCACAGAAGTCTTGGCTGAGGATTTCCAGGTACACACCAAAAGGCCAAAAGCCAATCATACAACTGACATGACTTGTGTAAAGAAAACCTAGTCCACTGCAGTTACGAAAGGTGATCATTCACCTCTTGTCTCAAGCAACTAGCAGATCATGTCTACCTTTTCATCCAAGAAGCAGACTGACACTTCACTAGTTGACCAACCAAAAAAAGGAGGTGCAAAATTGAGTATTTTTGAGAAATATGATATGATCAAGAAGAAGAATCAGATGCTGGCCAACAACACCTATGCTCAATTTTGGAAGTAAACGTCCACGGCACAACACAGACTGTTATCATCTTTTGATACAGAGAAAGGCAGAATGCACATGGCCTTTTTGCAGGCACAAGTTCCTGATCCAAAAACAATAACCGACTACAAGAGAGAAACGCTTGAGTTCAACACTAGAGATGTGCACCCAGCCGATCAAATGGATCTACACAGGAAAACTGGAGAAATGGTTTTCTCTACTTTGGCAAATGCTTCTAATACTACTGCTAAATTATAGGTTTCTTTGAACAATGTTCAGACACAATTAAAAATGGAGAAGATATCATCTTTCGCAAAGGACAACATAATTAAATCTTTGGAAGAATTGGTGCTCAAGATTGGGTATGACCCCTCAAATGTAAAAGTAGCTAAGGAGATGCTCAAGAAAAAGAATGCTAACATAGCATCCCTGAGAAAGCAACTAAAATTTCCACCCACAGAAGACTCACAAGAAAAAGAGATAGCTGAGACAGAAGGTGAGAAGGATGAAATGCTCAAGTTGTTCATGGAGCAGAATGCACAGTTAAGAGAGATGGAGACAGAGCTGGAGAGGTTGGTAAAGGATAAGAAACAATCAAAACCTATGGAATTCATTCCATTGAGTGCATTTGCACTCACAAGAATTAGCACAATAACTGTAGCAGCAACCACCACAACAAAAATTCCATCAGCCACCCCACTGTCAGCTTTGGAAAAAATAGTGGAGCTAGAAAATTCCATGGGGGAAATGAACTTACAAGAAACAGAAATCAATAGACTGAAGAAGGAGGTTGAGAGCCTTTAGGAGCTCAAGTCTTCTTACCAAACAAGCTACACCTTGGAGAAGCAAACATCAGAGAAGCTCAAGAAATAACTGAAGCAGTTGCGAAAGCAAATAGTGGCAGGAAAGACACTTGCTAAAACAAAGGAGAATATTTGGATGGATATCTATAAATCTATAAATGAAATCTGGCCTATGGTGCAAATCATGTTTGAGAAAAATGAACTGGCACGGAGAAGCAGGAAGGCTATTGATAAAATAAAAGGAGATTTGGGAGAAATGCCCGCTGAAGCCAATGAAATCATTAGATTCTTGAACTCGAAGACTAGAGAAGAACTATAAGATCTAAAGATCGAAGACAGGACATAAACCATCCTTGAAGTCAAGAGGGTTCTGACTAAAAGAGAACTGATGTTGCAGTTGGAAGAGAAAGTCCAGAACATAGACATTGGAGTTCAAAGGTTCTTTAGCAAGATTGAGGTTTTCCAGAAGAAAGGTCTCCCTGGTTTACTAATCCTAAATGACAAGTTGATGACTCTTCCAGATTACAAGCAGATGATAGCCACGGTGGCCAGAGATAACTTCAAGTTTTTGGGAATATAGGGCAGTATAACGGACAAGGCATTTTTGGAGACTTTGCAGCCAGACCTCATCATACAGCACGAGATCAAGTATATTTTCATTGTCAAACCAACATTTTCCAAGTATACAGAAACATATGAAATATACCGGAGACTGCTCAAAGTCACCATTCCCAGTCAGCTAAGATGGGAAGAGTTATGCAATTTGATCGAGTAGGAGATGAGGTGTACAAGTTGAGTAAGAAAGTGGATCAATCAAATTCATGTGGATGACTCACCAATGGTGTACAAGTTGAGTTAGCAAGTAGATCAGTCAAAGTCATGTGAATGACTCACCAACAACCTTCCCCATAATCAGCATGAAGAATTCGACACATCATTGACAGTTCCTAAATTTGTGTATTTTTTTACGTAGTTAGTTAGATTCAGATCTTGCCACGTCCTAATCATTAATGACAGGGTCGTTTGTAATTTTGATTATAAATACTTCAAACTTTGAGGTAATGAGGGTTGATCTTTACGCCCTAGCAAGTTGTGAGCATTGTAATTGTTATTAAGAGATCTTCTAGTAATATAAAGGGACATTTCACAAGATTCTTGTGTGTTAGCTATTGGTGAAGTTTTTCTCTTCTTCGTTGAATGTGTATCTCTCTTAGTTATCATCGTGTTTTCTAATCTAATCATTAAAAGGAGTTAAAGTTGCAGAATTTACTTTTGTGTACTATGTTTATAGATTTTAATGATCTAAATGTTTATCTTCTGAGATTATAATTAAGAAATTCTGAAATGCTTCTTAGTTATAATTGACTATCTCATCTTTTCTGCTATCCATCTTTTTTATGCTAAAGAATCCAACAGTTGCATTATCTCGCCTTGTGGGAATACCTTTTAAAACCTGTTAGTTGCTCTCCTTTCTATAAGACAGACTCCATAGCCCAATGGATGCATAAATCCTATTTCAGCCAATTTACAAAAACAAACAACTCGTTCTCATCAATTTTAACTAGCCTAATATCTGAAAACTAAACAAAGTTAAATTTCACAGAGAGATCCCTCTCTGAAACTGGCAGGGCTAGATCCCAGTTTCGAAGTGGTTGGATAAAGTTACCTCTCGTAAATTCCTCCCTTTCAACAACCTCTAGGAATTTACAAAGCATTAACAGGATGAATGTTTCACCGAGATTGCATCTACCCTCGTTTAGATGTGGTTTTCTAGGTACTTACATATGGGAAAATATATTGGGGAAGCATATGCAACATCATCTTATTTGTTGATTTTGAAGAGGCTCAATCGCTACAACAAATGTATGTGGATTGAGGCCCTAAAAAAAATACAATAAAATTATGTGGATACAACAAAAGTCTATGGATCGAGACCCTTGAACACCATTCATAGTCATCAACCTTCGAAGAACCAAAACCTATAATAGAGTATGCATTAAAAAAATGTTTTAGGTCAATGCTTTAGACTATTTCATGTTTCATATTACTATTTATATTTACTAACTTCATCTTATATCTACCAAAGAATCCTCAAATGCAGGTTATGTTGGAATTTTGGTGACAACGAATTCCCAAGATTAGATTTTAGATCCTATTATTTTGAATTTGTTGTAACTAAATTAGACCAAGGACAAGAGCCCATTCAATGAATTAGTTTCTATAAAATTTGTGTATGCTCGTAGAGGTTGAGAGAGATGTATGAGTGAAGTTGTTGTAAATATCCTTGATCTGAATAATAAGACAACCGATACCTTCGCTTGGTGGACGTAGCCCAAATATGGGGTGAACCACATAAAATATGAGTTTGTTAATCTACGTGATTGTTGATTGTCTTATGTGAATTGTGTATTCCGCATTTGCAATTCTAATAGGTTACAGGTATACCCATATTTGAGCCCAGTCCATGAACTTCATCTTGCATCTAGAATCCACACATTCACTCACATTCACTTTGAGTGAGGTGTGACCATGTGTGCAATTTCAATGACTCTCTGAGTCACTAGAAGCACCATAAGGAAGTTAATCCTTTGCTTTCTGCAAACATATGGAACTTCTTATATTTTTTTCACCGGGTGCTAGAACTTTTCAGTCAAAATTAAGAGTAACAAAGGGAAATGGGTGATTGTATTTCCCTGGTATGAAACATGGAAGTGACATGGAGTCACCGAGAAATTACCAAAAGGAGGGATATTGATTGGGTTTTTTCCTAACAAAGAGGTAGCTAAAATAGAAAGATCCCACAAATTAGCATATTGTTGAGTAGAAGGCCTCTAAAGGTTGTTGACCCCTCCGTTGGCTTCTGTTACAGGAGGAATGATCTATTCATTGTCATTAATGATGCATTGATCCATTGCGCCTATGTAGACATCTTTTTCATCTTTCTATAGAGACCTTGAACTTCTTCTTGGTATCCATTTGCAGCTTAATGTCTTCTCACCTCCACAGTTGTTTCTTCTTGACACCCCATAGCTATTCTATTGCATGGAAATAAATGACTAGAAAATTCATCTCCATTGTTTCATTCTAGCATCGTTTCCATCAGAAAAAAAGGTGCTTATATGTAATTGGATAATTTATGAATTTAGATTGAGATGGAACAACTACAAATAGAGAAACATTCTCTCAACATGCATTTTCAAAATTACCACATCCTTTAATTTGTTGGTCCTGCAGACTTTCTGAATTTAGATTAAGATGGAACAATTTCAAATAGAGGAGAGTGCTTTGAACATTCATTTTCAAAATTAGCACATCCATTAATTTCTTGGCCCTACAAAGGAAACAATGGACACAAATACACCATGAAACGAACAAATGGATAATGTGCAAGGTGGATAGACATGTGAAGAGATAGATAGACTGTGTAAAACATGCACCAAAACAGGGTCGAAATACCTAGAAACCGATGCAATGGGTAGCAAATGCTTACACATGTTGTGAAGATGATTGATCAAATGGATAGCTAAGATGAAATGTAATGGATGGTTGAGATTAGTTGAGTCATAATTTGTTGTATCTTTCTCATCATTGTAGTTGGTAGGACATGATTACAAGTGTTGTGAATAATATTTATCAAATGGATGGTTATGATGACTTTCTATCGATGAATCATATATAACACCATTTAATTCATATCGTTAATATGTGATATCCCATTAATAATGACTCATAGATAACCACATTTAAGTCATGTTGTGAAGACGTGATGTCTGTAGATACCTAATCCTTAGGGATTGAGGTACATTGTAAATATCTTTGTAAATATTAAGCTGGGATAAATATGAAAAGTCATGGGTGAATAGGAAGAGTTATGCATACCTCTTGGAAGATGAAACCAAAGTTCACTTCGTCTTGTATATATGCATGATATGAGTTAATGAAAATCAATCATTCATGGAGTTATTCAATAACTTGTATATGAATGGTATCATAGCTAGTTAATTTTAACTCCATGATTCTCTATCACATGTAGAAATTCCCTTCAGATTTGTCTCTCTGTTTATTCCCTCTGCATGTAAGACTCTTTATTTATTCCATTTGATATTTGTCTCTCCTATCACAAGCATATCTGACATTAATCTACCATTCATGCCCCTCCTCTTGCTCAAAGGTCCTAATTCGTTCTTTTAGTTTTTGGTTTGAATCTTGTCCTTCTCAAAGATCATATTACAACTCTCTACTTTGAATCTAATAATTCTCAAAGCTTGTGTTTCAATTATGCCTATCTCTCCATGCTTCTCTATCATTATATACCTTTTCAATGCAACTTATCTCCCCATTCGATATTAAATATATTTCTATAGATCAAGTTCAATAGAGTAATGAAAGTACTTATTCAAAAAAAATTGGAAATATCACCATTCTCGATGTCTCTGCAACAACCACTTTTGGATCTCCTATGAATATAGAAAACATCCATTCATTCTCATGGACTTGGTATTTGGAGTGCATAACAGTTGTGGCCAATATCAAAATACGAAACCATCACTAGAATGGGATCTGATATACTAGATATATGTGTTGAGTTAGTTGAAGATAATACATTAATTGACTCTGCAACATTGTGTTTTTCTAGATTATAATAACAATGTTGTATATTGTCACTCACATGGATTTATAAAGAATGTGGAAAAATCTTTCAAATTTGCAAACAATTGTTCATTGTTGACATAATCTCAATGAATGATGTTTTCAAGTCTTTTCAAAGTGTGAACAAGGACTAGGACACTGACTTTGGTACCTCAATTTAAATTGGTTAATCCTTTAGAGTATGGGATTGTTTTAGGGTTGATTATAGTATGTTATTCATTTTCCTAATTGGCATTTTCTCTAGTTTAAGGGTATCGATAGCTTGTTGATTCAATTATTTGTGTGTGCATCATTTGGAGAAGATTTGGGCCTTCAGGTTAGCTGGAGGGCATATCATTGTTATGTCCATGGAAGGAAACTCGATAATAAATGCACCAAACAAATAATTTGGAAGCTTAAAAATAGAATCCATGGGTGCTCGTCTAGAGAAATTGGCCATGGAGAATGAGAAATTGTCTTTCGCCATGGAAACCCTACATGGAAAGAAAAATATCATAGGTGGGGGGTAGGCACAATCACTTTGAGAGATCTCATCTTCATTTTATTCATTGTGGCAAGAATGGACATGAGGAAAACACATGTAGAATCCCTTGGGAGAAGATGGGAGAAGATCAAATACTAGCAAGATCATAAAGAAGAAAAATATAAAGTATCAAACCTGGTAAAAGAAAAAGCACATGAATCTGCTCATTATATTGTTGCCTATTGCAATATTGGAGAAAATGAAGATTTATTTAACACTTTGTTTGTTTCTTGGAGAGATGAATGTCTACTTGACAAAGGTGCAACATGCCACATGACCTTCGAGAGAGACTTCTTTGAATATTTCAATGACAATGTAGATAGTATAGTCTATTTTGTAGATAAATCAAGTTTCAAACCTTTAGAAATTGGCACCGTCATGATTAAATTGCCCAGATTCCTAGATTTTTTTCTACATGATGTGCTCTATCTTCCTAAGCTATAAATGAAATTTCTATTTCTTTTGTACATTCGATAGTAAGGCCATTACATTCGTATCTTTGATGGAAAAGTTGAAATAAGGAGGGATTTTGACAACATGGTCATTATGACAGGAGTGGAGGATGACACATTGCTGAAGTTGAAAGGGGCATCTATTCATGCACATAATTCCGCATACTTCTCTCACCATGATGAAGGTAGATTTCCATCTAATCTCTTATGGCATGCTATATTTGGACACATTAATTATGAAATCCTTCGTTTGTTAAAAAGGAATGGTGATTTTGGTTTTCCTACCATTTCAAGGAATTTGAAGCAATGTGAGGCATGTATCATTGGAAAACACAACAAGAAGTCTTTTCATGATTCTACTTCGAGAGCATGTTGAAAACTTGAGTTGATAAACTATGATTTTTCATGGCCCCATTTATGTTCAATTTGCACTTGGTAATAGGTGTATCATGACTTTTATTGATGACTACACTAGGATGTGTTGGGTTTATTTGTTGAAAGAGAAATCTCAAACATTTGAAACATTCAAAAATTTTCATCTTTGGATTGAAAATGAAGTTCGATCTCGTATTCGCACTCTTCATACTTATAATGGAGGGGAATATACTTAAAATGAGTTTGAATGTTATCTTCTCCAACATGGGATCAAACATCAAACCACTGTGCCATACAATCCTAAGCATAATGGTGTAGCATAAAGAATGAATAGGACACTCTTGAATATGGTATGTTCAATGCTATTTTTTCGAGAATGTGAAGTTAATGTTTTCGGGTGATGTAACTCTATGTGCAATATGTTAAAAATAGATGTCCATCTCATGCTCTTGGAAATAAGTCTCCTTATGAAATATGGTATGGATGAATTCCTTCGGTGAGGCATCTCAAAGTATTTGGTTCCACCTTCTATGCCTTAATTCCTAAGGAGCAAAGAAACAATATTGATGCAAGCAGTCGAAAGTGCATCTTCTTGGGGTACTCAAATACCACCAAGGCATACCATCTTTACGATGAGGTAAACAAGAAGTTCATTCTTTCCAAAGATGTGACTTTTCTTGAATCCTCCAAGAATGAAAAAAATGTTGAGCAACAACTTGATCATCTAGATAGAGTCACCCATGTAAATACATATCACAAGTTTGAATACGAGATTCAACATCTTGAAGGGGGGATCTCTATCTTGGATCAATCTATGGAATCTCATTTTCAAGAACCATCTCCCTTATAGGAAGTTCGTTTGGATTATGTGACTGAAAGGATTGAAAGGATAAACCTTGATGGAAATGTAGCACCATCTTAATCAGTTGAGCAACCTGGACCATCTCAAAAAGGTCCACCAAAGTGGCTCATAAAGAGATTTTAAAGTGCTCATTTTGATGATGTTGGAAAGACAAGAACCAAAATTTCTACAAGACAAGATGGAGGTGACTTTAGATTTAGGTGATATAGATGATATGGATGTTTCATATGATTGTGAATTGAATTTATATACTAACCTTGAACCAACTTCCTTTGAAGAAGTTGCTTCTCATGACGAGTGGAAAGAAGCCATGCATAAGGAGTATGATGCTTTCATCAACAAAAAAACATAGAAGTTGGTGGACCCTCCATTTGTAACCAAACCAATTGGGTGCAAGTGGGTCTTCAAGAACAAGTACAAATGGGAATGCTCACTCGAGAAGCACGAAGCGAAGCTCATGGAAAAATTATTTGGATAGAAAGAAGGTGTTGATTATGAGGAGACATTTTCCCCCACAACAAAATGAACTACCATTTGTACACTATTTGACTTGTTAGCACATAATTGATGGAAAATTCATCAAATGGATGTGAAGATTGCTTTCTTGAATGGAGACTTGAAAGAAAATGTCTTCACATCTTAGCCAGAAGGTTTTGTTGTGAAGGGGCAATAACATAAAGTATGAAAACCCATGAAGTAGGGGCGGATCTGAAGATTAGGTCTCAATCTTCTGTGGTTTTGAAAATAAAGACGAATAAGCCTTTTCCACAATAAAAAGCAAGGAGGTATTGCTCAGATCAATTCTTAGAAATCCATTCTAGAACTATCTTTGGACTGAATGATAAATTTTTTCTTTACCACATAATAAAATATAAATTTGAGTAAAATATTGATTAATTAAAATTAAAGATTTATTTTTCTCAAATCCTTTTGTTATATTAACAAAATTTACATATATTTATTAAAGTTAATATGAGTTTTTTTTCACTAACAAAAAACTTGTATTAGTAAAATATAAGTAAAATATTTCTGTTACAATAAAAAATTTCCAAAAAAAACTATTCTGCAATCATAAAATTTAAAAACTAATCATACATATTTCATAAAAAAAAAAAAAAACTATAACTTTTAACAATGTTCCTTGTAGTATAAATTGGCTAAAAGTGTAGTTCCAACAATCAAGAAACCAAAAAAATCGACACCTTTTCCTTAGCCTTTTTACACTATTAGATTATTTCCATTCTTTCAAATATAATTGAATCTCCTTCCACACTTCCAGCAAAATAGATACCATCCAAAGTTAATATGAGTTTAGAGATTTACAATAAATTATTACTCTTAAAATATTAAACATTGAACCTAAACCAATAATAAAAACAATAAAATAGACCAATCATAGTGTGGACGTTCTACCATCGTCATAACACCATGACCAAAATAAATATTTACAGATATTCTTGAAATGTGTGAACGAAGCACAGCGGTCACCCACGAAGTTTCTGGTTCAACCTATTTCATTTATGCTCTCTCTCTCCAACAAGCGGACGAATATGAACGCAATCCAAAACCTGAACACTGGTGGTGCTGTGGAAGTTTATGACAACTTTTCGACATTGTCATCTACTCGATGGGAGTTTACTCTAAAATTTGATTCTCTGCGAAGTTACGCACGGTAATCTAAATTTGAGAATATTGTGTTTTATGATTTATCTATCACAATTAATCTAATCTCATTTTTCAACTCATTACAAACCATTATGCTTTGACGTGAGATTACCGAAACAACACGTCTCACAAAGAAATAACTTTCTTTATGTGGAAACGACACTATTCAGAATTTTAAAAAACAATCCCGTAAGATTTTTTTTATTATCTGGAATTAGGTGTATACATATTGGAAATGGACATATTTAATGATTTTTTAATTATGAATTTTAATTTTATGGTCAACAATTAAAGATATTAGTATATTTTTAGTCATCCTTTCCAATCAATAAGTGAAATTTAATATTAATATTTCCAAACATTTTTAAAGACATCATATTAAAAAAATACTATATACTCATTTAATTACCACATTTAGATGATTAAAAAACTTACTTGATCTTAAACATTTATTTAGATATTAACATTTTATCTTAAACAATATTAAATTTTTAAAAAAAAATTAAAAAAACAATTGAACAACTTCATCAAATCATTCTGTTAACTTTACATATTTAATTACCCATCTTTTATGATCCGAGGACCCCATAATCTATGCAAAACCCCCTAATCTATCCATAATCTATGCAAGTAAGCTGAAATCAGTCCAAGAGATAATCAATTAGGTATATTATTAAATCTATGCAGATTCATCTTTGTAATCTTTACAAAATTTGTAATCAAAATATTATACTAGCTTTAGATTTTCCATTGTTATCTTTGGAATTGCAGTGCGAAGATGTACAAGCCCTAAGAAAGTTGTAAGAGATGAGTGTAACCATTTGTATTATTATTAATTAAAAGGGAAGATCCCACCACCATGGAAATCTCTATATTCACCATGGTATTCACCATAGAGAGTACAGTGAGACTAAACGACTTTCATGATTTGCCTTTTTGGGGTTCAATCATATCTTGTGAATATTTATCATGTGTATTGTTATGGTTTGTATAGTCATTTGTAACAAATTTTATACTCTTTTTTTTTTTGGTTTTTTTGTATAATTATTTAATGTATTTCATTTCTGCATATGACAATAAATAAACAATAAGAAGTTTTATTGAGTTTTTTTAACAATTTTAGTCCACCTACTCAATCACCACATTTCTGCATATGACAATAAATAAACAATAAGAAGTTTTATTGAGTTTTTTTAACAATTTTAGTCCACCTACTCAATCACCACAAATGATATATCCCATTTCTGTATATGATAATAAATAGACAACAACAAGTTTTATTGAGTTTTTGCAACAATTTTATTTAGGTAGATGACTAGTCCACCTACTCAACCACCACAAATGATACGCTTAGAAATGCACGGAATCGCAAATGCATGTTACAAGTTTTCAGTTTATGGTGTAGTAATTAGGTTCTTAGTTTTCAATTTTCATTTTAAATAATTAAGTTTCCTATTAATGTTCTTATTAGTGTTCTCACTTTACAGTTAATAATTAAGTTTCAGATTACTCTTCTCACTTTACAATTTAAGGTTTACTGTTCTCACTTTAGGGTTTTCAACTTAGATAATTATGGTTTTTAGATAATTAAGGTTTTCAGTTTAAGGTTTATGGTTCTAAATAATTAGGGTTTTTAGTTTATGATTTACGGTTTTAGTTTACAGTTTATAGTTCTTATATCATTAGGGTTCTCAATTTACATCATAATTAGATTTATCTATTATAGTTTAAGGTTATGAATTTTTAGATAATTAGGGTTCTCATTTTACATAATCAAGTTTAAGGTTAAGAGTTTTTAGATAATTAGGGTTGTCATTTTACATAATTAAATTGATCTAAAAGATTGAAAAAGTTTTTTATATACGAACTTTTTAATATAATATGAACTTTAAGCTATATAATATTGAGTTTGGAGCTATATTTTCAATTTAAATAATTAAGGTTTTAAGTTTAAAATTCTTAGATAATTAGGGTTTTTCGTTTAAATAATTAAATTAGCCCATTTAAATCTATAGTTCTTAGATTATTAAGCTTTTCAATTTATATAATTAAATTTACTCAAAAAAATTGAATCTAATCACTTTATTAAATTTTTAAAAAAATTAAATTTAAAAACTTTTTGTTATTATATTATTAAGCTTTTCAATTTATATAATTAAATTCGCCCCAAAAATTGAATCTAATGCTTTTTTTTTTAGGAAAAGTTTGTTAATGTGAGAGGATCATTTTTTTAAATTGAATCTAATGTTTTTTTAGAGGAGAAGTTTGTTAATGTGAGAGGATCATTTTTTATGAAAAGTTTTTATATAATATTTTGTTTGGATTTATATCATAAAATCGAAAATATTAACATGGAATCTAATCACTTTATTAAATTCTTAAAAAAAAATGAATTTAAAAACTTTTTGTTATTATATTATTAAGCTTTTCAATTTATATAATTAAATTCGCCCCAAAAATTGAATCTAATGCTTTTTTTTAGGGAGAAGTTTGTTAATGTGAGAGGGTCATTTTTTAAAATTGAATCTAATTTTTTTTAGAGGAGAAGTTTGTTAATGTGAGAGGATCATTTTTATGAAAAGTTTTTATATAATATTTTGTTTGGATTTATATCATAAAATCAAAAACATTAACATGGGAGGATAAAGGTTTTTATATGAAAAGTTAGTTTATTATAATATAAGAAGTTTTTTTATTATTAACAAATTTAAAATAAAATTTTATTTTATATATTTTAATACTTTAAATTTTTTTCATTAAATTGTTATTAAATTGTTATATGAGAAGTTTTTTATACAATATTTAGTTTGAGTTATATTAGAAGTTTATTATACCAGTTACTTGGGAGGAGGGATAGGGTATGTAAAGGTAGGGTATGTATACCTCAGTAAACTTAAGGGTATGTATACCTTCATAAACTTACCAGTTAAATTATTATTATTATTTAAAATTTTATTTTTATGTATATTTTTAGATCTTTTATTTATTTGAAAAAATAAATTAGATAAAATAATAATCAAAATACTAACATACAAAATATAAATAATTTTTAATTGAAATGTAATTATTTAATCTTTAAAATACTAACATAATATAATAAATGCAAACAATAATAATAAAAACAACATCAAATAAATAAAATATTATATTCAAAA
>JASDQU010738254.1:56649-74883 GCA_032191745.1 Picea mariana | reverse complement strand
TGAAAGGAACCTTATAGTTAGACATGTATTACGCTACAATCCCAGTTTTTGGACAACAGAGGAGACTATACAGGGAGACGCTGATGAAATACATGGTCAGCAGTCAAGATAAACCCCATAATTACCCACTATACTTTGCACACTCTGACCTGGATTCTTTCATTTTGTACAATAACGGTGACCTGGAAAGTCAAGTTGCTCACCTGGAAGATGTTACACCTGATTCAAAAGAAGAAAAAGCTGTCACTAAGGTAAGAAACTCTGAAATTGTAGGAAGTGAAGAACTGCCAGCTGATTTCTGGAGCATGGACTTTGATGGAGCTATGAGCAAGGAAGGAGCCAGAGCTGGAGTTTGGTTGCACAATCACAAAAAAAGGTACTCAGAAAGTCATTCTTACAAACTGAATTTCTAGTGCACAAAAAATATAGCTGAGTATGAAGCTTTGATGCTCGGCCTCAAACTACTAAAGAAGGTTGGTACCAAAAAAATCATGGTAAGAGGTGATTCTGAACTGATTATCAAACAAATCAAAGGTGAATATGCAGCTAAACATCCCAGACTTAGGCTTATAGGAATGTTTCTTTGGACACTCTTCAATGTTTTGCAAAGGTTGATCTGTAGGTAATGCCCAAAGGACAAAACATACTAGCAGATGGGTTGGCTACATCAACGGCTACATGCAAAATACCATTCCATCCCACTCGCCAATACACTGTCGAGGTGAAGTGTAGACCAACTGTCTCAGACAACATTAGATACTGGCAGGTATTCGGGGATGATGATCAAATTGAAGATTTTCTGCAATGTAAGAATGATTTCGAATGTACGAATATAGACTTAGAAAATGATGATAAGGTTGTAAATAAATCTGTTTTTGAGAGTGATAGTGTAAATACAGTAGATGTAGAGGAATTAAATGAGAATGAAACAGATTATGATATTTTACAGTTGAAAAATAATGTGTTGCCTAGAGGATTAGTTCCATTGGAAGACTTATTTGATTTTAATGACGTAGCGAAAAAACCCAAAATAGAAGCCAGTGGTAAAGAGGTCGAAGACTGTAACATAGGAACAGAAGAAAAACCCAAGATAGTAAAACTTTCAAAATCTTGACCCCCTGAGAAAAAAGCAAATACATTGAACTTTTCAAGGAATATGTAGATGTGTTTGCTTGGGGTTATGAGGATTTAAAATCTTATGATACAAGCATCATACAACATAAAATCCCAATAAAGGAAGAACAAAAAACTTTCAGACAAAAACTTAGGAGGATAAATCCCAAGTTACTTCCTCTGATAGAAAAGGAGATAAAAAAGATGTATGATGCCAAAATTATAGTTCCCTTAAGATTTTCTAAATGGGTTTCTAATCTGGATCCTACCAGAAAGAAGACCGGTGAAATTAGACTTTGCATTGATTTCTGAAACCTGAACAAAGTCTCACTCAAAGACAATTACCCTCTACCTAAGATGGATCACATCTTGCAAAAGGTAGTTGGATCAAGAAGGATCTCCTTACTAGACGGATTCTCAGGCTATAACCAGGTTCTTGTTCACCCAGATGATCAAGAAAAAAACAGCTTTTACCACACCTTGGGGAACCTTCATGTATGTGAAGATGCCCTTTGGTTTGATGAATGTTGGTGTCACTTTCCAAAGAGCAATGGATATTGCTTTTGTGGATGAACTTGGTAGGTTCATAGTTGTATATCTGGATGATGTTACAGTTTATTCCAAATCTGACGAAGAGCATTTACTGCATCTCAGATGAGTGTTTGAGAAATGTAGAAGATTTGGAAATTCATTGAATCCCAAGAAAAATTTGTTTGGGTTAGCATAAGGCAAGCTGTTGGGACACATAATCTCTAAGGACGAAATTAAAATAGATCCCAGCAGAATAGAGGCCATCCAGAAACTTGAACACCCTAGGAACATTAAAGAGTTACAATCTTTCATTGGCAAAATAAACTTCCTGAGAAGATTCATACCCAATCTGGATGAGCTTCTCAGGAACATTACAAATATGTTGAAAAAAGACATAAAAATAAAATGGGACACTGGAGCCAATCAATCATTTGAGAAAGTTAAACATGCACTCACACAAGCTCCAGTTTTGATTAGTCCATACTTCACCAAAGATTTTTACCTTTTCTCTTTTTCATCCGAACACACCATCGTGGTTGTACTACTACAGAAAAATAGTGAAGGGTATGAACAACCCATAGCCTTTTTTAGCAAATCCTTGAGAGATGCTGCATTGAATTATAAAATAATGGAGAAACAAGCCTATGCTCTGGTGAAAGCCATAAAAGATTTTTGGGTTTACATTCTTCATTCCCACACAATTGCTTACGTTCCAAACGCAGTGGTAAAGGATATCCTGACTCAGAATAACCCCGATGGCAGGAGAGGGATGTGGATTGTTGTTATTTTGGAATATGATATAGATATTAAGCCTACCAAACTGATCAAAGGTTAGGGTCTAGCAAAGTTAATGGCTGAGTCTAATTTCCATGCTTTAGATATTAATTTTCTGGCTGCAGTGGATGAACAGGTAGAGCAGGCGACTCCAAGCATGAAAGAGGTATTCCTAAACTCTCCATGGTACAAAGATCTCATATTTGTCCTTCATAATTTACAAGCTCCCACTGGGATAACTAAAACTAAAGCCATATTTCTGAAACTGAAAGAATTGAAATTTTGTATTCTGGAAGGTAATCTTTATTGGAAAGATCCTGGAGGTATTTTTCTCAACTGCCTCGTAAAAGATGAAGCTGACAAGGTTCTGTGGGATCTTCATGCAGGAGATTGTGGTGGGCATCTGAGTTGGAAGAGAACAGCTAATAAGATCCTCCGAGCTGGGTTTTACTGGCCCACGTTGTTTGTCTATGTACATCAAAAGGTCACTTCATGCCATAGATGTCAAGTGTTTGAAGGTAAGAAGAATCTTCTTCCTTTTCCCTTGAAGCCCATCTCAGTTGAAGCTCCTTTCCAGCAATGGGGATTAGACTTCATCAGAGAGATACACCCTCCTTCTTCAGGTCAACACAAATGGATCCTCACTGCCACAGATTATTTCACAAAGTGGATCAAAGTTGTGCCATGCAGGCAAGCTACTGACTCTGTTATCATTAAGTTTCTGGAAAATCATATTTTGTCTCATTTTGGATGTCCAAGAAAAATCATAGCTGACAATGCAGCAGCCTTCCAATCCAAAAAGCTCATAGAGTTTTGTAGCCAGTATCACATTAATTTGGGACACTCCACAGCTTATTACCCTCGGGGAAATGGGCTAAGTGAGTCCTCCAACAAAACTCTGTTGAATATCATTAAGAAGACACTGCAGGAGAACAAGAATTCATGGCATAATAAGCTAGTTTTTTCACTTTGGGCTGACAGACTTACCACCAAGAGATCGATTGGTATGTCTCCATACCAGTTGGTTTATGGCACTGAGGTAGTTTTCCCTACTTCTCTAGGGGTTTTGGTCATGAAACTGTTACAAGATATGCAAGATGAACCAAATTATTCCCAAAGAATAATAAACCAGATGATTCACTTGCAACAATTCATGGAAGATGTATACAACAAAACCCAGGTCATCTAGGAAAACATAAAAAATATTTTTGATAAAAGAACTAAAGAAGATGATTTTGAGTTAGGTGATTTGGTGCTGAAGTGGGATTCCAGAAATGAAGAGAAGGGAAAACATGGGAAGTTTGATAGCTTATGGAAGGGCCCTTACATTATTCATGCATTCAGAGGAAATAACTCTTTCTTGCTCAAAAACAGTGATGGAACATTCCTGCCAAGTGGACCTGTGAATGGCAGGATGCTGAAACATTATTCACCACCTCAATAGAGGCTTTTGCCACTCATTTCCATTGGACAAACCATTTCTTTTACTTGCAGTTTACAAGTGGGGGATGTTGATTAGATGGTTGAAGCCCCCAGAGAAGGCCCTGAGCCACTGGACAACGTCAAGAAAATTGTCAAAATAAAACAAATCATATAGCAAAATAAGCTCTAGAGAGAATTTTTTAGAGCATTAGGATTCTTAGCACTTCACAGGAAAGTACCATCCCCAAGTGGAGCCATTGTTATAACCCTATAATTTATAGGATCAACTGGTGATTGAAAATTTTTCCTTTAGTGTTTTTGTTTTGTAAATAATGTTGTGTTCTGCAAATGATTTGAAAAGAAAAGAAAAGAAAAAGAAAAAGAAAAGAAAAAATGAGAAAAAAGAATAAAAGAGGGCATAAAAGAAAAAATGAACAAAGCCCCATGCAATAACAATGAATTGATCCATGAGGTTTGGAACGGAACCCTAACTTAGAGAAGGAGGTGACGGACATTTGCAGGGCCGAGATGGACCAGCAACAGCCCATGGAGAAGAACCCCAAAATGGAAACGCAGTCAGTCCCCGTAGATGGAGTCATCGTCGTGCTTCCAGCACCAGGATGGAAGAAACGATTCATCTTGTCAAGAATTTTAGCAGCTGACGCAGGGGAAACCCTAACGCGGGAACAAATGAGAAAGTGGTTGGTTATGCAACCCCTTCCAGAAGAAGGGTTTCTCAAGGGGACATCGAGAGACACCTCCGTGGCCCTTTTTACATCTATTCTTTCACCCCAGCCAGAGGAAGCAGAACTTCAATGGAAGGTCACAACCGAGGAGGGAGGATCCAACTCGTTCTCTAGCGAGAGAGAACCAACAATTTGGGCCCAGATCAATGCTGAGAATAGACTGCGGGTGCGGCAAGTGCTAAACCCTAGCTACCACCGCCGCCTTGATCTAAAGTTCGAAATCCATTCAACTAGCGGAGATCTTAGGGATCTTCGGCTCTTGGGGGATTCTCCACCCTCGCTCTGGTATGGGAATCTAGTTAAGAGTAATGTAAGAGTGAGGTTTCATTCTGAATATCGCGGCAAGACTAGCTCCGAGATTGCGGCAGGCTTCCCCCTTTTTGTAAAGACCATTGCCAAATATTCTCTCTGCTTGCAGGCTCAAGACTTAGACTCCGTTTTTTAGCTCAAAACCCAAATCCACCAGGCTACAGGTACTCCACCTGGGTTCCAACGACTAATCTTCGAAGGATGGTAGCTTGGGGATGGCTCTCTACTACGGGACTATGGGAATCTAAAAAACACAACCATTTATCTCACTTCTTGTTTGCGTGGAGGAGTGCCTTCAGTCACTCATCCAAGCTCTTACAAGCATGCCGTGAAATCAGGGACTTCCTCTCCTTCAAGGTTCAAGGCTGAAGCTTCAAAAGTAAAGGAGCCCTTTGGATCTACCTTCATTGTGGAGCAGTGCACATAACCTCCAACAGTAGAAGTCGAGGATCCCCAAGCCTATGGCTATGCCTTTATCTACCAGGCAAAAGCCCTCATTTTTCGCTTCAACGGACTTTGGCCCTCGGCCTTTGCACTAAGGGAATGGGTTAACAAGACTTGGTCAGAAGTTCATGAGTTGTTCTTTTGCTCCAAGGGGTTCTTCATCATCAACTTCTCCACATAAGCCGAATGTCAATGTGTGCTAGAGTAAGGTCCTTGGTTCTGGGGAAGATCTGGTCTCTCCATGCAGAGATGGTTCTCTGACTTCAATCCACTGACCATGACAACCATGACTACACCAGTCTGGGTAAGACTACCCAATCTACCCCTGCATTTTTATTCTTCATCTTTTTAACCCACCCTAGGCAATGTGTTGGGTAGATTTATCAAGACAGGCATAGACATGATAGCGAAAGGCTTCATCACTTTCGCCTGCATATGTGTTGAAATTGACCTCAGTCAAGGGCTTCCAGATAGGATTCTTATAGATTGGGATGAGGGAGATCCTTTCACGCAGATGGTTGATTATGAGAACACCACCTTCAGATGTTTCTTCTGTCAGCAAACAGGGCACCTCCAGGCAATTTGTCCTCTATCCCCAATCCCTTCCTCAACCTCTGGAGCACAGAAAAGAGCCAATGGTTGGCAAGGACCAAAATCTCACAAAAGCCACCTAAAACCTTCCTCTAACAACAAGAAACATCACAAATATGCTCCAACTCCTCCGCCTTCCTCAATGCCTTCGCAGGCCCCAACTTTCGCTCAGCAGCTAACTATCGACCCAAAACACCAGCCTACGGCCTCGACACAAAATCATGAAGATTCAAAAGTCATGGTTCCAACTCCCGCAATTAAGTCCTTGCACCCACCTCTCGAAAAGGGGGAAACAATTGACATAATCATGATCACAGCCCCGCTCCCAGGGACTCAGAAGCGTCCTCATGAATCAGACAACTCAGACAGCGACAAAGAAGCACCCCTGGATTCAACAGCTCAAGATTATGGCACTTCCTCAGACCATATGGCTTTGGTGGTAAAAGTTGTTGAGCCTATCAGCGCCTCTGGTTGGATTGATGTTCGTAAGAAAAAAGGTAGAAAGGGTCCTCACCGACCAACACAATGATCCGACCCTTTCTCCTTATATTGTAATGTTTCATCTTGCTTTTCCCACGCACTCTATGGGGCTCTCTTTTAGCATAGGCTAGTTTCAAGTGATCCCCTATTCTCTTTCTGGGGGGTCTTCTCCCATTAGCAAATCGATGTATCACTTTGTACTTTTTTTCATGGATTGAATAGAAGGATTCTCCCCCTTTTTTTCTTAAAAAAAAAAACAATGACTTGATCCATATAGTTTAAACATGGCCAAGCCCTTTTGAATTTATGTTGATAGGATTAGTGAATAAGCTTGGTTAAACTGTTCAATCTTAGCCAAGTAGTTAGGTTAGTTAGTGAATAAATTTGATCAGACTATTTAATCCTGATCAAATAGCCCCAGGGTAGAGTAATTTTTAGTCCAACAGTTTAATTTGGGCTAAATGTCATATGTGAATAGGTTAGAACATAGGTTAGTTGATTTTATTTCAATAAAATATGCATGATGATCGATGAAAATTCATGTCTTTGATGTTTGAAAGTGTGTTGCCTAACCCCATGGCGACAAACAGTAGGGAAAGTAGAGAAAACCCATAAAAAAGCACTAAGCCTAAGTTTTCGCTCCATATATGATTTTGCGCTTATAGATTAAAAAGTGTGCACAGATCTATGGTTGAGGCATTGACACCTAGATCTACGCTTGAGATATAATTCCAGACCCCCTTGATCGTTCTTCTTTTAACAGTGGGGGGGGCGGGGGGTCCGGAATGATGATTAATAAGAGCACATAGATGAACGGTCCAGCAGATGGCACGCAGATGAACGACTAATAACCCCCCCAATCGTTCTGCTTTTAACAGTTGGGGGGGTCCAGAATGAAGTGGTTTTCTTGGCGGGCCCCATCCTAACATGGCATGAATCTATTGCATCGGGTCCCCTCCGATCCAAAACCACTTACCACTTACCACCCTCCTAACATACCATCGCTACCTCATGACGTCACACCCCAGTACTTTCCCCTACAGGTCTCGTCTCATAACTCTATCAGTTCATCCCCCTTGTTCACCTGTCACAAGTCACCTCACACTTTCCATTCTCCAATTAGCGCTATCCACGTCACCATGTCGCACCCATCATCCGTCCTTTACTTTCCATCTCACACTTCAAATGATTCGTTGGCCATTTACTACAGGCTAACATATCTGTTAGCCCACTGACCTGTCCCCCATGCCCAACGGATACCCGTTCACTCAAAACTAGCCCCTTTTCCACCATTTGCACACTACTCACTCTCTCCACACACTAGACAACTATTTTCCCCTCACTAATCCAGTCATTAACCCAACCACAACCATTACCCGCTAACGCTTTTGTTTAAACTACAGGTACTCTTCACAGTGATGGCGCCAAAGTCCAAAAAGCAGATGCCAAGGAAAATCCTTTCCTCCCACCTCCTGTCAACCTTGACCAGATCCCATTAACTGACAAGGATTATTTAATCTCAGAGACGAGGTGTGAATTTGATTTCGCAGAGTTCCAATCTTGGTTTAAAGACACATTTATAGATCTAAGCGATGAAATTGGGCTCTGGGAGTCCAATCTTCCTCTGTATCTCTTTCCCCAAGTCCATCATTTCCACGAATTCACCCTCAAATGTCAAGCTCATTACCTCCCTGACCAGAGAGCCATAGTTTCTTCATCTGGGGAAACTCTTTTCTTTATCACACCAGAGGCCATTGATTAGATGATGAGGATATCTAGAGTAGAATCCGCCTCCCCTTTCAACCTTGAAATCCTAACAGAGTTGTACCAGAATCTGTCTTTCCCTCAAAGAGACCATATTTTTGACCTTTTTCTCCCACAAGATGCTCATCTCCCTAAGAAAAATCCACCGTATCATTCCTCCTTGTTCTCAGAGAAGGGCAACCAAGTTATTTCATCGCTTTGTTTCTTGCTTGGCTATTTTTTAGACGAATGGATGGATGAGACTATATTGGGTTTCCTATCCATTTTCTCTGCTGAGAAAAAGGCTACCATCCAGTTCGACTACAGCACTTTCTTCGCAGAGAACATCCACGATCAGCTTTCAAAGTTCACCAAAGACGGCATGTTCCGGTATTCCTCAATACTGGCTTACATGTTCACCTTCTTTCAAGCAAAAAGGTTCTCTTTCTTGATGCAGAAAATGGACAAGGATGGGAAACCACAGGCGGTAACATCTTGGACTTCGCTTCTCCGAAGGAACTCCACAGAGTTCAGCTTCAAACAGTTCATCGAGCAGTTTTACCATCTAGTGGTGAGCATGCTCAGTGGTAGACCAGAACCAAGGATAAATGAGGAGATCCAAATAATCTTACACCTCTCGGACCTCACAAAGATGGGATATTGGTACCTATACCAAAATTACACAGAAATCAGAGTATATGGGTGTGAGTTAGCTCCATACAAATTGCCCAAGTATTTACCTGTGAGAATATTTTCCCTGGAGTATATAAGACAAATGATAAATTCAGATGACAAACACTTTGTGTCTCTGAAGAAGAAACAACAACTAAGAATTAAGGGGTAGATAGGATCTTTTATCTGCAACAATTGAGCTGTCGGGGAAGAAGCATACAAGTTGTTGAAGGAAATGAAGTTCGACACTAGTTTCATGTGGCACTACGATCCGTGTGGGATCATCTCAGAGATGAGAGTGAAGAATAAAAATGTCCTGTATATTCACACACCCAAGTCCGAGATAGAGAAGTTTGTGAATCAAATAGAGTGGGAGGTGAACACTCTGAAAGAGGTAGAACATCAGGATCCTTCAGTTACTATCTCACAAACAACCACACCACAAGTACCAAAGGAGAAAAGACCCAGAAAGGATACTTCCCCTTCAGTCACAGAAGTCTCAGCTGAGGATTTCCAGGTACACACCAAAAGGCCAAAATCCAATCATACAATTGACATGACTGGTGAAAAGGAAACCCAGTCCACTACAATTATGAAATGTGATCATTCACCTCTTGTCTCAAGCAACTAGCAGATCATGTCTGCCTTTTCATCCAAGAAGCAGACTGACACTTCACTAGTTGACCAACCAAATAAAGGAGGTGCAAAATTGAGTATTTTTGAGAAATATGATATGATCAAGAAGAAGAATCAGATGTTGGCCAACAACACCTATGCTCAATTTTGGAAGAAAACATCCATGGCACAACACAGACTATTATCATCTTTTGATACAGAGAAAAGCAGAATGCACATGGCCTTTTTGTAGGCACAAGTTCTCGATCCAAAAGCAATAACTGACTACAAGAGAGCAGCGCTTGAGTTCAACACTAGATATGTGCACCCAGCCGATCAGATGGATCTACACAGGCAAACTAGAGAAATAGTTTTCTATACTTTGGCAAATGCTTCTAATATTGTTGCTAAATTACATGTTTCTCTTAATAATGTTCAGACACAATTAAAATTGGAGAAGATATCATCTTTCGCAAAGGACAATAGAATTAAATCTTTGGAAGAATTGGTGCTCAAGATTGGGTATGATCCCTCAAATGTAAAAGCAGCTGAGGAGATGCTCAAGAAAAAGAATGTTGACATAGAATCCCTGAGAAAGAAACTAAAATTGCCACCCACAGAAGACTCACAAGCAAAAGAGACAGCTGAGACAGAAGGTGAGAAGGATGAAATGCTCAAATTGATCATGGAGCAGAATGCACAGTTAAGAGAGATGGAGATAGAGCTGGAGAGGTTGGTAAAGGATAAGGAACAATCAAAACCTATGGAAGTCATTCCATTGAGTGCATTTCCACTCACAGGAGTTAGCACAACAACTGTAGAAGCAACCACCACAACAGAAATTCCATCAGCCACCCCACTGTCAGCTTTGGAAAAAACAGTGGAGCTAGCAAAGTCCATGGAGGAAATGAAGTTACAAGAAACGGAAATCAACAGACTAAAGAAGGAGGTTGAGAGCCTTCAAGAGCTCAAGTCTTCTTACCAAACAAGCTACACCTTGGAGAAGCAAACATCAGAGAAGATCAAGAAGGAACTACAGCAGCTGCGAAAGAAAACGGTGGCAGTCAAGACACTTGCTGAAGCAAAGGAGAATATTTGGATGGATATCTCTAAATCTATAAATGAAATTTGGCCTATGGTGCAAATCATGTTTGAGCAAAATGAATTGGTGTGGAGAAGCAGGTAGGATATTGATAAAAAAAAAGGAGAGTTGGGAGAAATGCCCACTGAAGCCAATGAAATCATTTGATTCTTGAACTCAAAGACCAAAGAAGAACTAGAAGACCTGAAGATCGAAGATAGGACATAAACCATCCTTGAAGTCAAGAGGGTTCTGACTAAAAGAGGATTGATGTTGCAGTTGGAAGAGAAAGTCCAGAACATGGACATTGGAGTTCAAAGGTTCTTCAGCAAGATCAGAATTTTGTAGAAGAAAGGTTTCCCTAGTTTACTGATCCTAAATGACAAGTTGATGACTCTTCTAGATTACAAGCAGAAGATAGCCACGGTGGCCAGAGACAACTTCAAGTTTTTGGGAATACAGGGTAGTATAACGGGCAAGGCATTTTTGGAGACTTTGTAGCCAAACCTCAGCATACAGCACGAGATCAAGTATATTTTCATTGTCAAACCGACATTTTCCAAGTATACAGAAACAGATGAAATATATCAGAGACTTCTCAAAGTCACCATTCCTAGTCATCTAAGATGGGAAGAGATGTGAAATTTGATCGAGTAGGAGATGAGGTGTACGAGTTGAGTTAGCAAGAAGATCATTCAAAGTCATGTGGATGACTCACCAATGGTGTACAAGTTGAGTCAGTAAGCGGATCAGTCAAAGTCATGTGAATGACTCACCAATGACCTTCCCCAGGATCAACATGAAGAATTCGACACATCATCGACAATTCCTAATTTTTTGTATTTTGTTACATAGTTAGATTCAGATCTTGCCACTTCCTGATCATTAATGACAGGGTCATTTGTAATTTTGATTATAAATACTTTAAACTTTGAAGTACTGAGGGTTGATCTTTACGCCCTAGCAAGCTGCGAGCATTGTAATTATTATTAAGAGATCTTCTAGTAATATAAAGGGACGTTTAACAGGATTCTTGTGTGTTAGTTGTTGGTGAAGTTTTTCTCTTCTTCGTTGAATGTGTATCTCTCTTAGTTATCATTGTGTTTTCTAATCTAATCATTAAAAGGAGTTAAAGTTGCAGAATTTACTTTTGTGTACTTTGTTTCTAGATTTTAATGATCTAAATGTTATCTTTTGAGATTATAATTAAGAAATTCTTAAATTCTTCTTAGTTATAATTCGCTATCTCATCTTTTCTGTTATCCATCTTTTTTATGCTAAAGAATCCAACAGTTGCATTATCTCGCCCTGTGGGAATACCTTTTAAAACCTGTTAGTTTCTCTCCTTTCTATAAGACAGACTCCATATCCCAATGGATGCGTAAATCCTATTTCAACCAATTTACAAAAACAAACAACTCGTTCTAATCAATTTTAACTAGCCTAATATCTAAAAACTAAACAAAGTTAAATCTTACAGAGAGATCCCTCTCTAAAACTGGAAGGGCTAGATCCCAGTTTCGAAGTGGTTGGATAAAGTTACCTCTAGTAAATTTCTTCTGTCCTTTCAACAACCTCTGGGAATTTACAGAGCGTTAACAGGATGAATGTTTCACTGAGATTGCATCTACCCTCGTTTAGATGTGGTTTTCTAGGTACTTGCAAAGGGGAAAATATATTGGGGAAGCACATGCAACATCACCTTATTTGGTGATTTTGAAGAGGTTCAATCGCTACAACAAATGTATGTGGATTGAGGCCCTAAAAAAAATACAATAAAATTATGTGGATACAACAAAAGTCTATGGATTGAGACCCTTGAACACCATTCATAGGCATCAACCTTCGAAGTACCAAAACTTATAATAGAGTATGCATTAAAAAAATGTTTTAGGTCAATGCTTTAGACTATTTCATGTTTCATATTACTATTTATATTTACTAACTTCAACTTATATCTACCAAAGAATCCTCAAATGCAGGTTATGTTGGAATTTTGGTGACAACGAATTCCCAAGAATAGATTTTAGATCCTATTATTCTAAATTTGTTGTAACTAAATTGACCAAGGATAGGAGCCCATTCAATGAATTAGTTTCTATAAAATTTGTGTATGCCCGTAGAGGTTGAGAGAGATTTATGAGTGAAGTTGTTGTAAATATCCTTGATTTGAATAATAAGACAACCGATACCTTCACTTGGTGGATGTAGCCCAAATATGGGGTGAATCACATAAAATCTGAGTTTGTTAATCTGCGTGATTGTTGATTGTCTTTGTGAATTGTGTATTCCACATTTTCAATTCCAATAGGTTATAGGTATACCCATATTTGAGCTCAGTCCATGAACTTCGTCTTGCATCTAGAATCCACACATTCATTCACATTCACTTTGAGTGAGGTGTGACCATGTGTGCAATTTCAATGACTCTCTGAGTCACTAGAAGCACCATAAGGAAGTTAGTCCTTTTCTTTCTGCAAACATATGGAACTTCTTATATTTTTTTCACCGGGTGATAGAACTTTTCAGTCAAAATTAAGAGTAACAAAGGGAAATGGGTGATTGTATTTCCCTGGTATGAAACATGGAAGTGACATGGAGTCATCGAGAAATGACCAAAAGGAGGGATATTGATTGGGATTTTTCCTAACAAAGAGGTAGCTAAAATAGAAAGATCCCACAAATTAGCATATTGCTGAGTAGAAGGCCTCTAAAGGTTGTTGACCCCTCCATTGGCCTCTGTTGTAGGAGGAATGATCTATTTATCGTCATTAATGATGCATTGATCCATTGCGCCTATGTAGGCATTTTTTTCATCTTTCTGTAGAGACCTTGGACTGCCTCTTGGTATCCATTTGCATCTTAGTGTCTTCTCACCTCCATAGTTGTTGCTTCTTGACACCCCATAGCTATTCTATTGCATGGAAATCAATGACTAGAAAATTCATCTCCATTGTTTCATTCTAGCATCGTTTCCATCAGAAAAAAGGTGCTTATATGTAATTGGATATTGTCTGAATTTAGATTGAGATGGAACAACTACAAATAGAGAAACATGCTTTCAACATGCATTTTCAAAATTACCACTTCCTTTAATTTGTTGGTCCTGCAAACTTTCTGAATTTAGATTAAGATGGAACAATTTCAAATAGAGTAGAGTGCTTTGAACATGCGTTTTCAAAATTAGCACATCCATTAATTTGTTGGCCCTGCAAAGGAAATAATGGACACAAATACACCATGAAAACGGACAAATGGATAGCGTGCGAGGTGGATAGACATGTGAAGAGATAGATAGACTGTGTAAAATATGCACCAAAACAGGGTTGAAATACCTAGAAACCGATGCAATGGGTAGCAAATGCTTACACATGTTGTGAAGATGATTTATCAAATGGATAGCTAATATGAAATGTAATGGATGGTTGAGATTAGTTGAGTTATCATTTGTTGTATCTTTCTCATCATTGTAGTTGGTAGCACATGATTACAAGTGTTGTGAATAATATTTATCAAATGGATGGTTATGATGACTTTCTATCGATGAATCATATATAACACCATTTAATTCATAT
This sequence comes from Picea mariana, assembly GCA_032191745.1. Lineage (NCBI taxonomy): Eukaryota > Viridiplantae > Streptophyta > Pinopsida > Pinales > Pinaceae > Picea > Picea mariana. The sequence continues at coordinate 60,787 of JASDQU010738254.1, read as the reverse complement.
CGTTAATATGTGATATCCCATTAATAATGACTCATAGATAACCACATTTAAGTCATGTTGTGAAGACGTGATGTCTGTAGATACCTAATCCTTAGGGATTGAGGTACATTGTAAATATCTTTGTAAATATTAAGCTGGGATAAATATGAAGAGTCATGGATGAATAGGTAGAGTTATGCATAGCTCTTGGAAGATGAAACCAAAGTTCACTTCCTCTTGTATATATGCATGATATGAGTTAATGAAAATCAATTATTCATGGAGTTTTTCAATAACTTGTATATGAATGGTATCATAGCTAGTTAATTTTAACTCCATGATTCTCTCTCACATGTAGAAATGCCCTTCAGATTTGTCTCTGTTTATTCCCTCTGCATGTAAGACTCTCTATTTATTCCCTTTGATATTTGTCTCTCCTATCACAAGCATATCTGACATTAATCTACCATTCATGCCCCTCCTCTTGCTCAAAGGTCCTAATTCGTTCTTTTAGTTTTTGGTTTGAATCTTGTCCTTCTCAAAGATCATATTACAATTCTCTACTTTGAATCTAATAATTCTCAAAGCTTGTGTTTCAATTATGCCTATCTCTCCATGCTTCTCTATCATTCTATACCTTTTCAATGCAACTTATATCCCCATTTGATATTAAATATATTTCTATATATCTAGTTCAATAGAGTAATGCAAGTACTGATTCAAAAAAAAATTGCAAATATCACCATTCTCGATGTCTCTGCAACAACCACTTTTGGATCTCCTATGAATATAGAAAACATCCATTCATTCTCATGGACTTGGTATTTGGAGTGCATAATAGTTGTGGCCAATATCAAAATATGAAACCATCACTAGAATGGGATCTGATATACTAGATATATGTGTTGAGTTAGTTGAAGATAATACATTAATTGAATCTGCAACATTGTGTTTTTCTAGATTATAATGACAATGTTGTATATTGTCACTCACATGGATTTAGAAAGGATGTGGAAAAATCTTTTGAATTTGCAAACGATTGTTCATTGTTGACATAATATCAATTAATGATGTTTTCAAGTCTTTTTGAAGTGTGAACAAGGACTAGGACACTGACTTTGGTACCTTAATTTACTTTGGTCGATCCTTTAGAGTATGGGATTGTTTTAGGGTTGATTATAGTATGTTATTGATTTTCCTAATTGACATTTGCTCCAGTTTAAGGGTATCGATATCTTGTTGATTTCATTATTTTTTTGTGCATCATTTGGAGAAGATTTGGGCCTACAAGTTAGTTGGAGGGCATATCATTGTTGTGTCCATGGAAGGAAACTCGATAATAAATGCACCAAAAAAATAATTTGGAAGATTAAAAATAGAATCCATGGGTGCTCGTCTAGAGAAATTGGCCATGGAGAATGAGAAATTGTCTTTCGCCATGGAAACCCTACATGGAGAGAAAAATATCAGAGGCAGGGGGTAGGCACAATCACTTTGAGAGATCTCATCTTCATTTTATTCATTCTGGCAAGAATGGACATGAGGAAAACACATGTAGAATCCCTCGGAAGAAGATGGGAGAAGATCAAATACTAGCAAGATCATAAAGAAGAAAAATATAAAGTATCAAACCTAGAAAAAGGAAAAGCACATGAATCTACTCATTATATTGTTGCCTATTGCAATATTGGAGAAAATGAAGATTTATTTAACACTTTGTTTGTTTCTTGGAGAGATGCATGTCTACTTGACAAAGGTGAAACATGCCACATGACCTTCGAGAGAGACTTCTTTGAATATTTCAATGAAAATGTAGATAGTATAGTCTATTTTGTAGATAAATCAAGTTTCAAACCTTTAGAAATTGGCACCGTCATGATTAAATTGCCTGGATTCCTATATTTTCTTTTACATGATGTTCTCTATCTTCCTAAGCTATAAATGAAATTGCTATTTCTTTTGTACATTCGATAGTAAGGCCATTACATTTGTATCTTTGATGGAAAAGTTGAAATAAGGAGGGATTTTGACAACATGGTCATTATGACAGGAGTGGAGGATGAAACATTGTTGAAGTTGAAAGGGACATCTATTCATGCACATAATTCCGCATACTTCTCTCACCATGATGAAGGTATATTTCCATCTAATCTCTTATGACATGCTATATTTGGACACATTAATTATGAAATCCTTCGTTTATTAAAAAAGAATGGTGATTTTGGTTTTCCTACCATTTCAAGGAATTTGAAGCAATGTGAGGCATGTATCATTGGAAAACACAACAAGAAGTCTTTTCATGATTCTACCTTGAGAGCACGTAGAAAACTGGAGTTGATACACTTTGATTTGCATGGACCCATTTATGTTCAATTTGCACTTGGTAATAGGTGTATCGTGACTTTTATTGATGACTACACTAGGATGTGTTGGGTTTATTTGTTGAAAGAGAAATCTCAAACATTTGAAACATTCAAAAATTTTCATCTTTGGATTGAAAATGAAGTTCGATCTCATATTGGCACTCTTCATACTTATAATGGAGGGGAATATACTTAAAATGAGTTTGAATGTTATCTTCTCCAACATGGTATCAAACATCAAACCATTGTGCCATACAATCCTAAGCATAATGGTGTAGCATAAAGAATGAATAGGACACTCTTGAATATGGTATGTTCAATGCTATTTTTTCAAGAAAGTGAAGTTAATGTTTTTGGGTGATGTAACTCTATGTGAAATATGTTAAAAATAGATGTCCATCTCATGCTCTTGGAAATAAGTCTCCTTATGAAATATGGTATGGATGAATTCCTTCGGTGAGGCATCTCAGAGTATTTGGTTCCACCTTCTATGCCTTAATTCCTAAGGAGAAAAGAAACAATATTGATGCAAGCAGTCGAAAGTGCATCTTCTTGGGGTACTCAAATACCACCAAGGCATACCATCTTTACGATGAGGTAAACAAGAAGTTCATTCTTTCCAAAGATGTGACTTTTCTTGAATCCTCCAAGAATGAAAAAATTGTTGAGCAACAACTTGATCATCTAGATAGAGTCGCCCATGTAAATACATATCACAAGTTTGAATACGAAATTCAACATTTTGAAGGGGGGATCTCTATCTTGGATCAATCTATGGAATCTCCTTTTCAAGAACCATCTCCCTTATAGGAAGTTCGTTTGGATTATTTGACTGAAATGATTGAAAGGATAAACCTTGATGGAAATGTAGCACCATCTCAATCAGTGGAGCAACCTGGACCATCTCAAAAAGGTCCACCAAAGTGGCTCATAAAGAGATTTTAAAGTGCTCATTTTGATGATGTTGGAAAGACAAGAACCAAAATTTCTACAAGACAAGATGGAGGTGACTTTAGATTTAGGTGATATAGATGATATGGATGTTTCATATGATTGTAAATTGAATTTATATACTAACCTTGAACCAACTTCCTTTGAAGAAGTTGCTTCTCATGACGAGTGGAAATAAGCCATGCATAAGGAGTATGATGCTTTCATCAAGAAAAAAACATAGAAGTTGGTGGACCCTCCATTTGTAACCAAACCAATTGGGTGCAAGTGGGTCTTCAAGAACAAGTACAAATGAGATGGCTCACTCGAGAAGCACAAAGCGAAGCTCGTGGAAAAGTGATTTGGATAGAAAGAATATGTTGATTATGAAGAGACATTTTCCCCCACAACAAAATGAACTACCATTTGTACACTATTTGATTTGTTAGCACATAATGGATGGAAAATTCATCAAATGGATGTGAAGACTGCTTTCTTGAATGGAGACTTGAAAGAAAATGTCTTCACATCTTAGCTAGAAGGTTTTGTTGTTAAGGGGCAATAACATAAAGTATGAAAACCCATGAAGTAGGGGCAGATCTGAAGATTAGGTCTCGATCTTATGTGGTTTTGAAAATAAAGACGAAGAAGCCTTTTCCACAATAAAAAGCAAGGGGGTATTGCTCAGATAGAACTATCTTTGGAGTGAATGATAGAGTTTTTCTTTACCACATAATAAAATATAAATTTGAGTAAGATATTGATTAATTAAAATTAGATATTTATTTTTCTCAAATTCTTTTGTTATATTAACAAAATTTACATATATTTATTAAAATTAATATGAGTTTTTTTTTCACTAACAA
>JASDQU010738254.1:32703-51997 GCA_032191745.1 Picea mariana | reverse complement strand
TATATATATATATTAACAACTAAGTTGAATAACAGCCCCACCAACATTTTCGAGGTTGCTTCCCTATCATCATATAACATATATAACGACCATAAATTGAAACACTCACTACTGCAAATCTCTAGTGGTTGGTCAATGAATTTGTTTATATATGAAGACCTCATAACTGATTTTTGTTTGTAGAACAGAGAGAACAACAAAAACGACTGTATCAAAGTCATAATAAGAAGGAAAAAAATCAACGACTATTTCAGTATAAAGAAGTTGGACTTGCTTCAAATCAATTTTCCTCACACCTATAAATTTAGACAAATTAAGAACTAAACCACAACCCAATCCAACCAATCACTTTTGAACAGGTCAGAAAACCTTGCAGAATTTGTACATTTCAAAGTATTCAAACTCAAAGTTAAGACCAAGTTTAGACCAGGTAAGAGTAAGAAAACCTGGCAAACTGGAAAACCTTTAACATAGCTAAATTGAGATTTTAAGAATAAAGTACTCTAAATTCGTTTTGTTAGAAAAATAACTTTGGATAATTTATCCCATTAGATTAATATGAATGGTGTTGAATGTCAAATACCAAATTTGCAACAATGCTAAAAAATTGAGTTGCACAATTTGCCAAACAATTAAAGGAATGGAATTTTGTGATTCTAAAAATGTTGTATGTCCTATTGCTATTTCTCATTTGCACGAGATTGAAACATCAACTATAGACCAATTATACAGAAATAAATAAATCTTGCAATTATTACATGTCACAACCATTTTCCAGTCTCCACGCGGCAGAAAAATCTCCATCAAATGACATGGCCTGGCTGACAAAATATCTATTTATATATCCTCAATCTGAATAGCATCCCAGGCATTATCCAAAAAATTTTGAGATACTAAATTTAACAAAAATGGCTAAATTGCAGGCCCGCACCATGTGAGAAACACCTTGCACCAGTTTTCCAAAATTGACCCGTTTCATTTGAGTGATGCATTAATTTAGTTCACTGGTAGTTCAAGTTCTTATCCCCTTCCATTTCAAAGCTCAGAAGAGTTGCTTACGAAAAGGTTGGCTTTTTGTTTTCAAATTGTAATATCAAGCTGAAAAATCTGAATTCGTTTGGAGTGCAAATGTGGTTTGGAATGAGAAAAAACATGGGAACGTATTTCCCAACTTTGTTTGGGATATGGGCATTGGTTGTGACTTCCTTCTTATCTATTTATTTCCTGTCCAGTTCCTACCATAGTTTCCACAATGTCACATAATTCGATGATCCATCAGCCTACATGTCCACTTACAGTCGTTTTAATGAATAAAGAAGGAATGTAGCTCTGTTTTAGCAGAGGCTTCAATGCTGCATCCAGATCAGAACCGAAGATATATGATTGATAAGGATCTCTCTTTTCTAAATGGGGATTGTAAGCAACACAAGGGCTCTTCTCCTCTTATGCCATTTACCACATTCCAATTATATTGGCACCAAAAACTATTTGCTTATCAATCTAGCCTCATTCTGGATTAAAGGTGTGGATCCAAACAAGTCGCTGGCAAAATGGTGAATGTGAGTGGGATTTTACAGTTGGCCATATCCACAATACAAGACATCTCCTACATGGCTATGGGAGGCGAATACTTTTATAATTATCCTGGCTTCACTTCTCTTACGATTCACCTTGAAGGAGTCTACTTAGAAGAATCGAAAAAATCACATGAAGAACGGTTGTTGTGTATGATGAGAAGTACCCATTTACTCGCCCGTGGGAAGAATGTTGCAGATCCTTGGGATTGGTTAAAAAAATCAGAGTCACAGTCCCCTACTCTGTCAGAAGATGATAGAATTTTGCTGCAATTGGGCTATCCAAGCAAGCTTATTCTAACTACTAGGGAGATTCGAAGAACATTGACAAGCCTCAATCGACACTCCAATTCAAGCTATTTTGATGAAATTTACATATCTTCCCAATTGGTTGTTGATTCGAGTTATGAATTTAACTCTGAGAACTTGGTGGCAAAGGCTTGTTCTCCTTACCAATATCCAAACAATTTCCAGTCAAAAGGTTTTAAAATATACCGAGGGAAGCAATTATGTTCAACTATAAGGCAAAAAATGCACCATCATGTTTTGGATGTGGTTCCCACTTAGCAATGTACTGGCACAGATGCCTATTGTAGAAAGTTGGGCCCATTCATTATGGATAATAAAGTTCAGGAAAATAATGGCAATGTTGATAACACAAAGATCTGTATACTGGATTTGATGTGTACAGGCCTATCTAATTCAGGTATTCCAAAAGTTAGTGCGTTTTTTCGAGTTTTGCCTCCACAGGATCAGTATTTGGCAAGTGAAAGATCAAGTCTTATTGGCTTCACATTGTCTACCGAGGGAAAATAGAACTCATCTTATGGTTTGTTATGTATGGTGGGATGCCTTGGATCCATCAAGAATCACAATGCTTGTAATTCTCGAATCTGCATTTACTTGCCCCTTTCACTTTCAATAAAACAAAGAAGTGTAATTGTTGGCAACATTTTCAGCATTGAGAACATTGCAAATTCCTTCTATCCTCTCGTATTTGAGCTTATACATCCTCAATATTCCCCCCCGAGATGTGTTAAACAAAATATCATACGAATACAACAAGACCAAATTGGCCCAAATGGAGAGACATGAGACTGGAGGTTTTGGAAAATCATTCCTAAAGTATGCCCAGAAAGAACTGGGCAAGACAAGACATAGTTTCTCTTTTCTAGGTGAGGATCTCTCCATGCATTCACGGGGCATGTTTGACCCATTGTCCAAAGGGAATTATATCAAGAGCTTCATAGGCTTGGATGTTATAGCCATTGAGTAATTTGTGGGAGTTGAATGGGAGAAGGATTCATACACTTCTGTCATACCTTAGGAGGTTTGGGAATCACCTCATTCAAAAGGAGAAGAGGAGGAGAAGTCCTTGAAAGTTGCTGCACAACTGAAACTGGAAGGAAATGTTTCAAATCTTTTTCTTGAGGGTCTCTATCATCCAAGAGTGGGTAAAATGTACCTTATGGGATGTAGTGATGTTCGAGCTCCATGAAAAGTTTTGCATGATATTGGGGATCTCCACGATGGTTTTGATTGCCTCATTGAAGTGAAAGTGGAATATCCACCTACAAATTCCAGGTGGTCCATAAATCCAACCGTGAGCCTTTCAGTCACAACCCAACAAACAAAATATAGCCCACTTTTCTAAGGATATATTCCACTAGTAGTTGGTCTTGAGTTCAATCGGTTCCTGTAATGACTGAAACAACACGTTGCAACATGATAACCATCTTAGATCCACAAAAGTTTCCTCAGGGTATTCCTTGAGATGGCCTTGAGAGCTTCTGCTACTCTGCAAAGCTAGCCTTTCAAATCCATTATCGCCAACCTCAACTGTATCAAGTTATTATCTCCAATATAGAGAGCTTCCTGCACCACTCTTTTCTTCTCTCCTGCTTCAAACTCTGCACCTTGGATTGGGATTCTCAAGGCTTCATCTAAAGAAGAAGGAGGAGGAGCATGTAATAAATAACCAATGCCAATTTTACATTCATAACTCATTCACATTTAATAAATCCTGACTCTTTGGAGAAGAAGATGGCCTTGAGAGATTCTACTACTTTGCAAAGATGGCCTTTCAAATCCATTATCACCAACCTCAGTTGTTTCAGGTTATCATCTCCAATTTGGAGAGCTTCCTGCACCAGTCTTTTCTTCTTTGCTGCTTCAAACTCTGCACTTTGGATTGGGATTCTCAAGGCTTCATCTGAAGAAGGAGGAGGAGGACGTGGTTTTCTAGAGAAATTCCAACTGGGCAGCCAAAAGGATAAAGATGGAACCCTCCAATTGAATCTAGTGAGTTGAGTATTCGCCTTTGTATTTCCTTTGTTGTCCTGAAGAACTGAAAATGAAGAAAAAAAGCTCCTTCTCTTGAACATCAGATACCCATCAACCTTATTTTTTGTAGAGGATTGATGGACCTCCAAATTAAGAGACCATCCCTGCAAGGATGATATTGTCTATTTCGTGAGATCAAACAAATACATAGAATCTCAATATCTTGGAAGAAACCCATGTGCAAAGAATCATCTGTCGTGGTAAGAAAGCCATGACCATCGACCCAATTTGATTCAGAAGTGGAATTAGAAGGAACCCCTTCACAACTACAATTAGAACCGATGATATAGAGACGTCAGAGAGACTCCACAAACTTCACAAAGTTGGCACAACATTCATTGATATGGGGGTGTTCTCGTACACAAGGACGAGCCAACAACCCCTAATCCTGCTCCCATAGCTCGTCCAAAACTACCTTCGAAGGATTGACCTACATGATTGACCATCAAATGTGAAGCAGAACGAGAGAAATGAGATAGTAGAAAAGTGAAATCATTATATGGGGATTGCAAGTATATCATAAGGTAGGAGGAAAAGAAGTTGAGATCGTTTCGATTCTTGTTTTTTCAATTTCTCGTAAACCACTTAATCTTTGAATTCTCACTCATCATTTCCATCAACCACAATTCTCTCTATATAAAAACCCTACTACTCTCTGTGATAAAAACCTTACTACTCTCGGTATCTCGATTCTCTATGATAAAAAATTCTATAGGTTTTCCACTATCTCCTGCCATGGCCTCCAGGGTGTTGTCACCTTCAGAGACGTAGGTGAAGAAGGATGGGGCCGTGGGTGTCACTACTATCCAAGCCTTTCCGCTTCCATAGCAATCTGGAACGTTCCAAGCCCTTCTACACCAATCTCGATCATTCCAAGCCATATACACACTAACACGTGATTTCAAAGTATATCGACACATGGCTTTGTTCCATTGGTTTTGGAAAGACGACGAAATCAACAAAGAACCTCTTCCTTAATAAACACCTTCGCCGTAATTAAGAGAAAGACAAGATTTTGTACTTTGATTTACATTAAGATATTTTAAATTTGTCAAAATATATAAATATCTTTTATATATTTATGGACGATTTTAATATAAAAAAAAAAATTTGATGAAAATTTTATTTCATTATAGAACATAAAAACAAAATAATATCTAAAAATAAAACATTATGGCATGATCAACATTGTAATGCAGTAGTACCATAGTAAAATATGGTTAAGTGTAATCAACATGGCCCATCATAATCATATCCACATAGTCAACTAAGGTCGACCATAATAAAATCTGATTAACCATTGTCAACCACCTTCATGGTCAGCTACACTCAACCAATGTGAAGGAAAACCATGATCAACCAGAGTGAACCTTTATAAGATTCTTTCTATGAATTATATCACATTAGTTCAAAGTTTCTGTCTTTTTCCAAAAGGAAACACTAAGTTAGATTTTTTTTTAAAACTTCACAAAAACTTCCTTTCCATTATGTGTCAAACCAAAAACAACCTTGTGATGCGGTGAACATAACTCTGTGTTGCAATATGAAAAAAAAAACTAGATGTTACAACATGATGAACTTAGTAATGTTGCAATGTGTTGAACATAGTAACGTCACATAGTGACAAACATAATAACATTGCAATATGAAGAACACAATAACATTGCAATTTGTTGAACATAGTAACGTCGCAATGTGACGGACATAAACGGATGTCACAATGTGACCAACATAACCATGTCGTCATAATGTGGATAGTAATGTCGCATTGTGATGAACATAAACATATGTTGCAATGTATCGCTCATTGTTGTGTTGTCACAATGTGATGAACATTTCCTCACATTGCAATGTGACGCACATATCCCGACGTCGCAAGGTGGCAAACATTTCCAAACATCGCAATGTGTCAAACATAGTAATGTTCCAATCTATGAAGCATTGCAATGTTTCAATTTGGCGAACATTGTCCTGTCATCACAATCTGACGAACATATATGGATGTCACAGTGTTATGAACATTGCCCTATCGTCACAATCTAATGAACATGGGCGTTGCAATGTCATAAACATTGCCATGTTATTATAATTTGATGAACAAAAACAAACGTACTAATGTGACGAACATATCCTTGTTGTCACAATATGACGAGCATATCCTTGTCATCACAATATGTCTCATAGTGACAAACATAATAACATTGCAATCTGACGAACATAGTAATGTTGCAATCTGCTGAACATAGTAACATCACAATGTGACGAACATAAACTAATGTCACAATGTGACCAACATGGCCATGACGTCACAATGTAGATAGTAACGTCGCATTGTGACGAACACAAACATACGTTGCAATGTGTCACTCATTGTTGTGTCGTCACAATGTGAAAAAGATTTCCTCACATTGCAATGTGACGCACATATCCCGACGTTGCAATGTGAAAAAAATTTCCAAACATCGCAATGTGTCTAACATAGTAACATTCCAATCTACCAAGCATTGCAACGTTACAATTTCACAAACATTGTCTTGTCATTACAATCTAGAAAATATATATGGACGCCGCAATGTGACGAACATTTCCCTATTGTCACAATATGACAAACATATATGGACGTTGCAATGTGATGAACATTGCCCTACTATCACAATTTGACAAACATAAACAGATGTCGTAATGTGACGAACATATCCCTATCTTCACAATATGATGAACATATGCTCACATTGTAATCTAACACATATCCTAACATTGCATTGTGACAAACATTTCTAAACATCGCAATCGGACATACACAACCCATTGTTGCAAGGTGATGTACACAATCCAATGTGGTAATGTGACAAACATAGACCAACATTGCAATGACATGAACATTTCCCGAAGTCACAATGTGACGAACATAACCCATTGTTGCACTATGACAAGCCTATTCAACGCCATAATGTGATGAACAAGAACCCTTCATCGTAATTTGATGACCATAAACTTACGATGTCATGTGATGAACAAAAGATGATGTCACAACGTGATGAACAAAACATGTTTCCACAATGTGATAGGAACGAAACATGATCAACATTGCAATGTAGTAGTGGCATAATAACCTATGATTAAACATAATCAACAAGACCCACCATAATCACATCTGAATGGTCAACGAAGATCAACCATGAGCATGGTCGACCATAATAAACCTCGATCAACCATAGTCAATCATGGTCATGGTCAACTATAGTCAACCATGGTGAAAGAAAACCACGATCAACCATACTGAACCTTTCCCTCCCAATATCAACCAAGGTCTACCAAAGTTAACCATGGTCATGGTAAACCATAGTCAATCATAGTCATTGTCAATTAATGTATTAATGTATTAATATTTTAATAATGTATTACTACTTTATTTTATACATTAATGTATTAACACTTTAGTAATGTATTACTAATTTATTAATGTATCATTTTTTTAGTGTATTAATACTTTATCAACGTCTTAATATATTAACACTTCAGTAATGTATTTATTAAAAATGTATTAATGTATTAATTAATTAAATTTACACATTACAATATACATTAGCGTATTAATGTCGATCATAGTCATGACCATAAGAAACCATGATCATGGTCAATCATAGTCAACCATGGTCATTTTCAATGAATGTATTAATACTTTAATACTTTAGCAGTGTATTAATTAATCAATACATAATTAATGAATTATTACTTTAATTTTACATTATAGTAATGTAATAATATTACTTTAATTTTACATTATAGTAATGTATTGTTAATGTATTAATAATTTATCCTGAATGGGGTGACAAATGGCCCTCAACGGACGACAGGTGGTATTTGACAACATCGGGTGTTATTAACCCTAGTCGTCAGCCTCGCTCCCATTCCATTTGAATGACCCGCACTAATCCTGGAGTTATGGTAGCACATCAGGATATCCTTGGAGGTTTAATAGACCCTCACGCGAACCAGGCTAGGCATACAAAGGTAGGTACCAAGCCTAGGAGAGTTGTCACCTCTACTTTCATGGTGACCCTCCCTATCAATTCAAAAGGAATTATGAAGGCTAGCACCCCTAAGCGCTCTCCCATTCTACCGTTTTTTCAAACTCTTTTTATCCTCGGCTCTTTCATGCTCTCACACCTCTGGCCACCCTCCACTACTCTTTCATTGGTTATCCTTCACAGTACCACCCATAATCCCTACGCCATGCCAAGAGAGAGGGGAAAATATAGAAGGGGATAGTTGTATTACAACGCCATATCCAGACGCAATAGGCTCGACCCCTCTCAGCTTGCTCTAATTACCATAAACACTCCGAACCCAAGTCAAAACTGGTTGGAACCGCCTCAACAATCCTTGCCACCCCCCTCCAATTTTACAATGGACTTCGATAGTTTCCTTGTTGAAGAGGAAACACCCTCTCCTGAGGAGCATACTCCTTCGCTGAGTCTCTATCCTGAAACTTCCGCTCCCAAAGTCCACACACAGGTTCACGATTTCAACACTGGTGGATGTATTGTGGAGGAAGAAAGTCCTCCTAGCTGGCAAGAGGAGAACCATCTGATGACTATGGACGCAGATTCGGAGGAGGAGCCACCTCTTCTCTCCCCTCATCAACTCTCGGATGAACATCTTTAGCTCATTTTTTATATGCGGCAGAAGCTTGATGACCAGACGCACAATCAATGAATTCTTAGCCAACGAATGAACCTCTTGTTCGACGCCATGACAGACGCTCCAAATAAAAAACAATGCCCGACTTGTGGCTAAAAGTTCGTACCAGCTTACAACATTCATGGTAGTCCGAGTTCACATATGGATTAGCTCCTCCAGTTTTTTGTTTTCTTTTTGGTTTTGTCACTTTTTCAAAGAATGGCAGAATCCTTGCTTCATGATGTATGCTAGTCGGTCATGACGACCAGTTTATGGCTATAGTTTTGTTTATATTGTAACACATCAAACAATTACAATATTTTTGAAGGCCACCTATCCTCGTTTCCCTATTGTGACAGAACAAGTGGTGGACTATAGGCAATGTAATAACAAACATTTTTGATAATATATAGATCATTTTATTTACAAAAATAAAAAAAATAAAAAAATGTATTAATACTTTAGTAATGTATTTATTAATATATTTAATGTGTTATTAATGTATTACTTTATTAGTCTATTAATACTTTAACAATATATTAATTAATAACATATTAATTGATTAATGCATTACACTATTAATATATCAATCAATTGCCCCCACGGGTATAGACGGATTGGCAAGTGCCTTGTAAATGGAAGGAAATTTGTAATATGAAGTCTCATGTTCGATTCTTGCAGGGTATATATATATATATCAATTAATACTTTACATAATACATTGCATTAATACATTAATATAACATTAAATATTATACATTCATATAATAAATAATTAATACATTAATTATGCCTGTAGAAAGCATGTCAACAGATGACCGGTTTTGAAAAGCCACAATTTTTTTTTTATGCACATGTCTCCTATCCTTTGAGTAAGTTATTGGATTATTTGTTGTGGGTTACTTTGCTTCCTTTACTGTAGTCGTAAATACTGTAGGTAATCATAGATACTCTATACACTGAGGGTTCCTTTGCTTCCTTTACTGTCATCATAAATCATAAATATTCTGGGTAGTCATAAATACTCTATACACCGCATCACTGCCTCCACCTCCCTCATCCTAGCCACCTCCTTCACGGATTCATTTTGATTTGATTGATTTAGTTGGCCATTTCTTTGTCCACAGCTGCGCTAAGCTCGTCAAGGAAAATTGGAGGAAATATCTGTCTCTTGAGAACCTCGAAGCAAAATCTCTTGACCTTGTTGTGATTTTCCTTAGGGTCATGATAAACAAAAACCCGGTAGCCTCGAGGTGAAAGCAATGATGGGCATGTAAATGTCTGTGAGCACATTCTTCTTCTCCACCTTGCTCAGATCATAGAGCACAGGAAAACTATTGTCGTGTCGTCCAGCAACATTATCACTCGTGAGTCCGACATAAAATGTTTGTGGAAGGAGGAAATGGCAGCATCAGGCGAGGGCGTGGGGAAATTACGAGCATCCCTCCCCTATTTCCAGGTCTGTAGAATGAGAACACAGTGGGCCGAGCCGCGAGTGGGGCCCTGAAGAACGTACGTAAATTTAAGTGTGAATCCGGATCGCTGGAACGTTTTCGTCGGCACCGCCTGTGGTTAGATACATTGGTGTCTGCGCCATTCATTTATCAACAAATTCCGGTGAAATCTTCTGCTTCCTTTAGCTCCAGTACTTCCGTCCCGCGACTTTCCCTAAGGGGAAGACTTCACCCGGGACTGGTATATTGCTGCCCTATTCAGTTTTAATGGCGTTTTTTTCTTTCTGATTCCGTTGGATTTGTGGATCATAATAATTAATTGTATGTGCAGATGGCGAGAGATCGGTCGGGGAATCGAAATCCACCGTTCCAAGGCGAATCGATGTAAACAAATTGCCTTCTTCTTATTACTACAACGAAGACGCGGGCACCATTAATGTGTCGTCGCCCAACAGCGCCCTCTCGTCGTTTCATGTGGATTTCGGCGGCGCCATCAACGCGGAGAGAAGCTGCTACGCCATGAGCGTCAAGAGAGAGCGAGATGCCACCGACGAGTTCGAAGCGGACAGAGCTTGCTCTAGGGTTAGCGATGAAGAAGCTGATCAGGAGGGCGACACTAGGAAGAAACTCAGATTGTCCAAGGAGAAATCGTCTCTTTTGGAGGAAAGCTTCAAAGAGAACAACTCTGTCAATCCTGTAAGTCGATCTTTTCCGCGAGACTCGGAGTTTTACAGAATTGATCAAGGTTTTCTTTTCTCCTTCATTATTTTTCCTAACAATAATTTCAGTTCTCTTCCCCCCCTGTAATCCCATGTAGTTCTTTGCCCTCTACCGATGAGTGGTGAAGGTTTGTTCATAGCCCATTAAGACAACACAACAGAATTCGGTCAGATTTATCTGTGGCCTGCAAGGCGTTTGAGGTTGAAACTCAGGCTTCTCCTTCCACCGACAAGGAAGCTGGACCTAGTGCCCAATTTGAGCAGAGTTATGAAGAAAAAGTGCATGTGTTGTCTCTGGGTGCTGTGAAAAATAACGGAACTGGGGGAGTCCCTATGCTTGTTATGTCCCCTTTGGATTGTTAAATATAATGTAACCTCAACAGTCTAACTGTACACTGTCAGTTGTCTACACTGCCAGTTGTCCTGGTCAGTTGTCCTATCATTTCTTGATTTGCTTGAGCCTATTTAGTTCAGCTAGTTTCCCTTTTCTAGTATTTTTTCACTTGCATTCCTAATACACTGAATTCTATTTCTGCTCTGCTCTTTCTCTGTATTCTCTGCTTCTCATTTTATCATGGTATCAGAGCTTCAGCAGTAAGCCTCTTTACACAGTCTGGAGAGCAACCCGATCCTCAACAGTGCAAAGCTTACACTGAACGAGAGCATAGGATGCGAGATTCTTCACAAAGCCTGGAGAGAAATCCGTAGTCCGCCATCCGCTCAAAAGATCGTCGCAGAAAGCACGCACGAGGAAGCAAAGCGCAATACGCTCAAAAAATTGAGGAGTTAGAGCTACAGGAGGGGAAACATTTGAAGAATTCAAAGTAATTCTTTCAAATTCATGAAAGATTGCTGCAGAATGCAGAAACATCTAAAGATCTCGTGAAATTCTTTCAAATTAGTGAAAGATGGTTGCAGAGGGCAGAAACATTCAAAGAATTCGTGAAATTCTTTCAAATTCGTGAAAGATTCACGAATTTCCTTCCTCAGGAGAAACTCTTTGCAGAAGCAGCAAAGAACACGCTAAAGGAGCAAAGGACAGCTAGACGCGGCCGTAAGATCGGTCCTGCCAATAGATCTGAGGCGTTAATCGAGCTTAGAAAGGACGAGGAGCACGTAGAAAAGAGAAAAGATTTCCAGCCGTCAGATTTTGCACAGAGGACCGATAGCCGTCGGATCTAGGAAAGGTGCGTGAGGTTTAAACTTCGTCTCAGCAAAAGGAAGTGGAGTCCTTCGACTTTGCAATCTGTGAAATCTCGAAAGGATCGTGAGCCGTCCATTTTGGAGGACAGGTGTCGAAGATCTATATCTATCGGGGATTCGGGTACCGGGAGATCAAGGAGGCAGGAGTTGTGAGACAAGAAGTCCCGATTCCCAAAATCGTGAAAGGAGATCTAAATCTACCGGAACTTCGGGTACCGGGAGATCAAGGAAGAAGAGTCGGGAGACAAGAAGTCTTGGCTCACGAATTCCTGAAAACATCGTAACCGTCCACAAGGAGGACACGTGGCAGCGTTTGAGGTTTCGAGGAAATCCCCGAAAGGAACATTTCGGCATTTCAGCTACCGGGACTGCAAAGGGTAAGAGTTCGAGACTCTTGACCCACGAAATCCCGAAAGGATCTGAGTCGTCGGATCAGGGGAGGCTCACAGCCATTGATCTCTCGCAGGAGTGGAGTTTCGGCATTTTGGAATTCGGTACTTCGGTATTTCAGATACCGGAAGTTCAAAGGGTCAAGAATTGGAGCAGCAGGATTCGCGAAGTTCCGAAACGTGAAATCCCGAAAAGGCGTTCAAGAAGGATAGACGCCAGAATATTTCGGGTTTTAGCATTTTGAGGAACAAAGAACTGGCAAAGTGCTTGCATCGCAATTCCCCGAATCGCGAAAAGCCGGTAGTGCTTGAACGATTAGGCGCGTGGTCACCGGTCGTGGTCACATAGACGGAGGCTAAGGGCCAATACAGGGTTGTTAAGCACTTTTCGGCGTTTCGGCGACCGGGAGTTGGGGAGACAAGAAATTGAAGACTCATATACAGGAGTCTCGAAATCCCGAAGTGTGAAAGGCCGAAGTCGCCCGAAGTCAAGACTCACAAAATCCTGAATCGCGAAGTTCCGAAGTCACTGCAAGAACTTAGAAGACCTGGTTTTACGTGCAGGAAACAGGTAAACACAAAATTTTTCCCACAATTTCTTTTTTGTTTTGTTAAAATTCTTTAAAGATGGCCACGTCTAATAATTTAGGACCAACTCAAGGTCCGATTCTTCTTGGAAAGAATTATGAGTTTTGGTCACTTCGAATGAGATCCTTCTTGCAAGCACAAGAGTGTTGGGATCCAGTGGATCTTGGATATGTGGAACCAGATCCAACAGACCTTTCTGCCATGACGAATCAATAGAGAATTGCTCAGGCAACACAGAGGAACAGAGAGAATAAAGACAAATTCTGGATTCAAAATTCAGTGGATGACTCGATTTTCTCAAAACTCACAGGTGCTAGTACTTCAAAACAAGCCTGGGACATCCTTAAATCAGCCTACCAAGGAAATGACAAAGTCAAAACAGTCAAACTGCAGACCTTGAGGACGCAATTCGAGACTTTAAGAATGAAAGAGTCTGAAAATGTGGATCAGTTTATGACAAGAGTCATGGGAATCGTGAACTAGATCAGATTGACTGGTGAAGCCATCCCTGATCAACGCATTGTTGAGAAAGTTCTCAGAAGTTTACCAAAGAAATTCGAAATGTTTGTTACAACAATCCTTGAATCCAAGGATCTATCACGTTTTTCAACAGATGAACTAATTGGTTCCTTGGTGACAGATGAGACCAGACTGCATCTCACAGATGAGTCAATCACCAATGCCTTCAAAACTCAATTCTCCTTCAGCAGAGGGAGAGGCAGAGGAAGAGGCAGAGGTCACCAAGGACGGGGGAGCATTACAAGTAACCAACACTCAAGTGGAGGTAACAGACAACAGAACCAGAATCAAAATTTCCAAGGTCATAGACAACAACACCAGAATCAGAATTTTCAACCTCAAAGAGGCAGAGGGAGAAGATCAAATGACAAATCAAGCATACAATGCTATTATTGCAAAAAGTATGGGCACTATGAATCTGAATGCAGGAAGAAGCAAGCAGATCAACTCTCAGGTAGAGCACATGTCTCAAATCATACAGGAGAAACCTCATGAGGTATGTTTCTCTCATGTCACAAGACTGAAGAACAGCCTAAAGATCTTTGGTTGCTAGACAGTGGATGCAGCAATCACATGACAGGAAACAAATATTTACTTTCATGCATTTATTCGTCAATCTCATTTGATATTACACTTGGAAATGACTCCTTAATCAAAGTTCAAGGAAAATGAACTGTATCTATTCTTACTAAACAAAATGTAAAGAAAGACATAAACAATGTTTATCATGTTCCAGATCTGAAACATAATCTGCTAAGTGTAGGGAAGCTCATTGAACACGGCTATAAGGTACTTTTTGAGGGAGCATCTTGCAGGATATATGATAAAGCCCCCTGCAGAAAATTGATTTCTGAAATCCGCATGACTGAGAATAGGATGTTTCCCCTGACCCTCAAAACTGAAAATCTGATCCAAACATATGCACAAAGTGCATCCACCCCCAATGAAACTATGGCTTGGCATACAAGATTTGGACATCTACCCTTTCAGAGTCTTAGTCTTCTACAGAAGCACTCCATGGTCAAAGGTCTTCCTATCTTCATAGAACAAAATTCCCCATGTGAGTCTTGCATACTTGGAAAACATAACAGAACTAGTTTTCCACAGTCCTCCACTCAAGCCAAACAACATCTCGAACTTGTTCACACTGACCTATGTGGACCAATGCAAACAGAGTCAATAGGTGGTAGCTTTTACTTTCTAACATTTATTGATGACTTTAGCAGGAAAATATGGATCTATTTTCTCAGATACAAGTCTGAAACTTTTGCACAATTCAAAGAATTCAAAGCAGAAGTTGAAAAACAGAGTGGCAAATATATTAAAGCTCTCATGTCCAATGGAGGAGGAGAATACAACTCCAACAAATTTGAAAATTTCTGTAAATCACAAGGCATTATCATGCAAACTACAACCAGGTATACTCCACAACAGAATGGAGTGGCTGAAAGAAAAAATCAGACAATAATGAACATGGCAAGAAGCCTACTCAAAGAGAAATGTTTGTCAAATATTTTTTGGGCTGAAGCGTAGCATGCTCAGCTTATCTCTTGAATAGATCTCCAACCACAAGTCTGAAGATGAAAGTCCCTCAAGAAGCATGGAGTGGGACAAAGCTAAATGTTGCGCATCTAAGGACATTCGAATGCATAGCATACGCTCACATATCTTCCAAATTTAGGAAGAAACTGGATGAAAGAAGTGAGAAATGTATCTTTACTAAATACAGTGAAACATTTAAAGCTTATAGACTTTACAATCCAATCTCAAAGAAACTAATTCTCAGCAGAGATGTAAAATTTCTGGAAAATAAACTCTGGAACGAATCTAAAAATCAGCAAATGGATAGTCAAAATCTATTGTTGTCCAGTCCTGAAAACACAGAAAATTCAGGACAACCAATACCTCAACCTGCTCTTCCAAGATTGCAGGTACAAGGACAAGCTGAAAACTCTCAGAATAACTCAACTTCCAACAGAGACTCATCCTCTGAACTTCAAAATCAGAGAACTCGAAGTTTGAGAGAAATCCATCAGCAGTTGGATGACATTGAACAACACAACTTTTTTGCCTTAATGTCATGTCAACCTACATCTTTTAAAGAAGAAACTAAGGAGCTACATTGGGTTCAAGCCATGAACCAAGAAATTGACTCCATTGAGAAAAACAAGACATGGGATCTTGTTGATTTGCCCAGACATAAGAAGAGTATTGGTGTCAAGTGGGTTTACAAAACTAAACTCAATGAAAAAGGGCAGATTGAAAAACACAAGGCAAGACTTGTTTCCAAAGGATTCTTACAACAACCAGGTACTGATTATGGTGAAACTTTTGCTCCAGTAGCAAGATTAGACACTGTAAGGACTCTATTGGCCATAGCAGCCCAACAAAAATGGCAAGTATACCAGATGGATGTCAAGTCAGCTTTCTTGAATGGTTTCTTCGAAGAATAAGTTTATGTCGATCAACCACCTGGATTTGAAGTCCAAGAGTAGCCAGCCAAAGTATATCGGTTGAAGAAAGCCTTGTATGGATTAAAGCAAGCTCCAAGAGCTTGGTACAACAGAATTGACACTTACTTGATCAAAAGTGGTTTCAGCAGAAGCCAAAATGAGCCAACTCTTTACACCAAAACAGATCAACACGGTAAAATTTTGATTGTATGTTTATATGTTGATGACATGATATATACTGGATATCTTGAATTAACCAATTTTAAACATGCCATCCAATCTGAGTTTGAGATGATAGATCTTGGCATAATGAAATATTTTTTGGGTATTGAGGTTGATCAATCAACCAAAGGAATTTTTGTCTGTCAGAAAAAGTATGCAGCAGACATCATCAAAAGATTCTGCATGGAAGAATGCAATCCAGCAGAAACCCCTATACCCCTAGGCACAAAATTGAGCAAGAACGATGAAGGCCCTACAGTGGACCCTACCCTGTACAAAAGTTTAGTAGGCAGTTTGTTGTATCTTACAACAACTAGGCCTGATATTATGTATGCAGCCAGCCTTGTTTCCAGATACATGGAGTCCCCCAAAGATTCTCACTAGAAGATGGCGAAACGAATTCTAAGATATGTTGCAGGAACTCTCAATTTTGGATTATGGTACACTAAATCTGATGATCATCATCTCTTTGGTTACACAGATAGTTATTTTGTAGGCAACCTAGATGACAGGAAAAGCACCTCAGAACATGTTTTTCACTTGGGCACGAACCTGATTTCATGGGCATCAAAGAAGTAACCAATTGTATCAATATCTTCTACAGAGGTAGAGTATGTCGTTGCTACCTCAACTTCCTGTCAAGTTGTGTGGCTGAGAAGAATATTGAAAGATATGTCACATACAGAAAATGATCCAACTCCTATTTTCTGTGACAACACCTCAGCAATTTCTCTATCCAAAAATCATGTGTTTCACAAGAAAAGAAAACACATTGACACTCGCTTTCACTTCATCCATGAGCTAGTCAATAATGGTGATATTGCACTTCAATTATGTGGCTCTCGAGATCAGCTTGCAGATATCTTCACAAAACCACTGGGAAAATCCGTTTTTGATTTTCAGAGACAACACTTGGGCATCATCAGTGCTGATGTTTGTAACTGTTGAGTTTAAGAGGGAGTGTTAAATATAATGTAACCTCAACAGTNTACTATCATTTCTTGATTTGCTTGAGCCTATTTAGCTCAGCTAATTTCCCTTTTCTATTGTATTTTTTCACTTGCATTCCTAATATACTGAATTCTATTTCTGCTCTGCTCTTTCTCTGTATTCTCTGCTTCTCATTTTATCATGGATAGCATAGTCCATAACAATACCTTCAATAGATGGAAGGCTCTAAATGTCAGTCTTCAAGCCTTGAAGAATGTTGGTGTTGAGGGAGTTATGATGGATGTTTGGTGGGGTCTTGTTGAACAAGAAGCTTCGGCCCAGTATAATTGGTCTGGATACAGAGAGCTGCTGCAAATGAGCAAGAAACGTGGATTGAAAGATAATCCTCCCATTGATCAATATCAATCGATCCAAATATTAATATCAAATTAAGCATCATACAACGAATCAATCAATCAATGCAATAAATCTTTCCTCTTAGAAGCCTAGTGTATATATGTTGGTTTATTGTCTACCTACAAAACAAATTCAATATTACTTACTCCCTTTCGGAAAAAGCTAAGCAATTCACGCCCCTGTTCCTTCTTTGCTTCCAAAGCCACTTTGTGAAGTATGTCATAATAGATTTTGTAACATAGTTGCATATAGTCTAGAAGGTTTTCTGTAAAATAGAGGTCCCATCTGAAAAAATTGAGCCAACGTAATATAATTAGTTTAATCATCTACGATAGTTGACTTGACTTCATCTTTAATTAGCTATGGAAAAACAATGATATACAATGCACTGCTATCCAATGATGATGAGTCCCTACCTTCTCACGGCCTCAGTGAATCGCTTCAATTCATCAAGGGTCCCATAAGTGTCGTACATATTTGTAAAGAGGAATCTGCATTTGGCATACTAGGGCTCATACTGTTAAATATAATGTAGCCTCAACAGTCTGACTATACATTGCCAGCTGTCCTGTCCAGTTGTACTATCATTTCTTGATGATCTTGATTTGCTTGAGCCTATTTAGCTCAGCTATTTTCCCTTTTCTCAATGTACTCTTTTCTTCATTTATCTAATATATTGAATTCTATTTCTTCTTTTCTCTTTCTCTGTATTATTTGCTTCACATTTTATCATGGTATCAGAGCTTCATCAGTAAGCCTCTTCACACAGTCTGGAGAGTAACCCGATCCTCAACAACACAGAGCTTACATTGTGAACGAGAGCATAGGACGCGAGATTCTTCACAAAGCCTGGAGAGAAATCTGTAGTCCGCCATTCGCTCAAAAGATTGTCGCAGAAAGCACACATGAGGAAGCAGAGTGCAATACGCTCAAAAGATTGAGGAGTCAGAGCTGCGGGAGGCAAAAACATTTGAAGAATTCAACGAAATCCTTTCAAATTCATGAAAGATTGCTGCAGAAGGAAGAAACATCTAAAGATCTCGTGAAAATTCTTTCAAATTAGTGAAATATTGTTGTAGAGGGCAGAAACATTCAAAGAATTCGTGAAATTCTTTCAAATTTGTGAAAGATTCACGAATTTCCTTCCTCAAGAGAAACTCTTTGCAGAAGCAGCAAAGAACACGCTAAAGAAGCAAAGGACAGACAAACGTAGCCGTAAGATCGGTCCTGCTAACAAATCTGAGGCATTAATCGAGTTCAGAAAGGACGAGGAGAGCGCAGAAAAGGAAAAATAATTTCAGCCGTCAGATCTTGCGTAGAGGACCGATAGATGTCAGATCCAGGAAAAGTGCATGAGCTTTATTCCTCTAAAGCGCACAGGAGAATGGTCGAATCGTGAAATCCCGAAATCGCGGGGTGAAAATTTGGCATTTCGGAGTTCAGGACTTGGAACAGCAAGGGGTCGTGAAGTCACTAACTCGTAAAGTCTCGATTCACGAAATCCCGAAGGAATCCAGACCGTTGGATCTGGAGCACGATGGCCTGAGAGCCACTGGATTGAAGCAAAGGAAGAAAGATCTGAACCATCAGATCTAGCACTAAGGTCCGTGAGCCGTCGAATCCAGGAAAGGTGCATGAGGTTTAAACCTCGTCTCAGCAAAAGGAAGTGGAGTCCTTCGACTTCACAATCCGTGAAATCCTGAAAGGATTGTGAGCCATCCATTTTGGAGGACAGGTGTCGAAGATCTATATCTACCGGGAATTCGGGTACCGGGATATCAAGGAGGAAGAGTCGGGAGA
>JASDQU010738254.1:10348-30235 GCA_032191745.1 Picea mariana | reverse complement strand
CAGTTGGATGACATTGAACAACACAATCTTTTTGCATTAATGTCATGTCAACCTACATCTTTTAAAGAAGCAGATAAGGAGCCACATTGGGTTCAAGCCATGAACCAAGAGATTGACTCCATTGAGAAGAACAAGACATGGGATCTTGTTAATTTGCCCATACAGAAGAAGAATATTGGTGTCAAGTGGGTTTACAAAACTAAACTCAATGAAAAAGGGCAGATTGAAAAACACAAGGCAAGACTTGTTGCCAAATGATTCTCACAACAACCAGGTACTGATCACGGTGAAACTTTTTCTCTAGTAGCAAGAATAGACACTATAAGGACTCTATTGGCCAAAGCAAGCCAACACAAATGGAAAGTATACCAGATGGATGTCAAGTCAGCTTTCCTGAATGGTTTCTTAGAAGAAGAAGTTTATGTCGATCAGCCACCTGGATTTGAAGTCCAAGAGCAGCCAGCCAAAGTATATCGGTTGAAGAAAGCCTTGTATGACTTAAAGCAAGCTCCAAGAGCTTGGTACAACAGAATTGACACTTACCTGATCAAAAGTGGTTTCAGCAGAAGCCAAAATGAGCCAACTCTTTACACCAAAATAGATCAACACGGTAAAATTTTGATTGTATGTTTATATGTTGATGACATGATATATACTAGAAATCTTGAGTTAACCAGTTTTAAACATGCCATGCAACCTGAGTTTGAGATGACAGATCTTGGCATAACGAAATATTTTTTGGGGATTGAGGTTGATCAATCAACCAAAGGAATTTTTGTCTTTCAGAAAAAGTATGCAGCAGACATCATCAAAAGATTCTGCATGGAAGAATGCAATCCAACAAAAACCCCTATACCCCTAGGCACAAAATTGAGCAAGAAAGATGAAGGCCCTACAATGGACCCTACCCTATACAAAATTTTAGTAGGTAGTTTGTTGTATCTTACAACAACTAGCCCTGATATTATGTATGCAACCAACCTTTTTTCCAGATTCATGTAATCCCCCAAAGATTCTCACTGGAAGATGGTGAAATGGATTTTGAGATATGTTGCAAGAACTCTCAATTTTGGCTTATGGTACACTCAATCTGATGATAATCATCTCTCTGGCTACACAGACAATGATTTTGCAGGCAGCCTAGATGACAGGAAAAGCACCTCGGGACATGTTTTTCACTTGGGCACGAACCTGATTTCATGGGCATCAAAGAAGCAGCCAATTGTATCAATATCTTCTGCAGAGGCAGAGTATGTCGCTTCTACCTCAGCTTCCTGTCAGGCTGTGTGGCTGAGAAGAATATTGAAAGATATATCACATATAGAAAATGATCCAACTCCTATCTTCTGTGACAACACCTCAGCAATTGCTCTATCCAAAAATCGTGTGTTTCACAAGAAAAGAAAACACATTGACACTCTCTTTCACTTCATCCACGAGCTAGTCAATAATGGTGATATTGCACTTCAATTATGTGGCTCTCGAGATCAGCTCGCAGATATCTTCACAAAGCCACTAGGAAAATCCGTTTTCGATTTTCAGAGACAACACTTGGGCATCATCAGTGCTGATGTTTGTAACTGTTGAGTTTAAGAGGGAGTGTTAAATATAATGTAGCCTCAACGGTCTGACTGTACACTGCCATCTGTCCTATCCAGCTGTACTATCATTTCTTGATGATCTTGATTTGCTTGAGCCTATTTAGCTCAACTATTTTCCCTTTTCTCAATGTACTATTTTCTTCATTTACCTAATACACTGAATTCTATTTATGCTCTGCTCTTTCTCTATATTCTTTTCTTCACATTTTATCACATATGTCCCAGCTGCTATTAAGAAGTAGAATTCCAGCGGCCTCTCCCAAGGAAAGGTGAATAGAGTAAACCCTGAATCTCTAAACCAGTTGTGATGTGACGTGCATGCAGAATCAATCATGATCAGAACTGAAATGGTTTTAGGTTTCTCATCCTATAAAATAATACCCCGTGCCATGAGGAACTGCTAGTTAGTTACTCGGTAACATTCTTCATCTCTTCTTTGTGGATGGATTGGACAATGTTGAAATCTAATTTTGTCAACTCTAAAAGGTTTTCGTTGTTGACGTATGACAGCTTGAAATTAGAATAAGTTGCATCCTCTCAGTCATACAATATACAATATTAGTATCATTTATCAAGAAGAAAAGAAAGTGCAGGATATGGATTTATTTGCTATATGGATACAAATTTGCAGAATACCATGGTTATTTTTGCCTGGACAATTACATAGCATAGAGAGAAGAGGTTCTATCTTTACAAAAATATTAACAACATACCTCCCCATACAACCTATACCATTACATACACTTTAGATTCACCAAAAGATCTACTTCATAAATAGCAAGCTACTGCAACAATGCTCTAATTTTCATGGCTTCAAAATTCATGTTTAAACTTGATTTAGCAGTGTAATTTTACAAGAATGTTTATTAATTGAAATTGAACTCTGAGAAACCTAGGAAACAACCTAAAATTTTAAGTATCATAAACTTACCAATGAGGACAGTTTTAAAAAGAATATTTTATTGTTAAAAACAACAAAATATGCTTGTGAGAGAAAATTACAAATTTTAACATATTTTTATCAGTACTCATACTATGTGCCTAAATATGGTGAGTTGCTAACATTTAATACTTTCATACTTTCTTATTTTTTTTATTCTTCATTTCTATATAATTTAACTTATTTTACTTTGATAATTTAATATTTTCAATTTTTCTTTTAATATTTGAATGAGGAAGAACTGATATCTTATTTTAACTGATATGTAAATTTAATATGCATTTGGAACTCCCTATTTGTGGTTTAGGTTTAAGTTTTAATGTGAGTTTCAAATCCCTTCCTCTTTAGGTTATTGAAAATCTCTTAACTCCATTTAAATTATATTAAAATTTTTATTAATAAAATAAAATTATAACTTTTTATTAAATTTAAAATAAATATTAAATTTATTATTTTTTTGTTTAAAAAAATAATATATAATTTTAAAAAATATAATAAAAGAATTTGGATTTTTTTTAAAGAATAATTGAATGTATCCACTTACCTCATACAATGAAGGAAAGCAAGGGGACAAATAACGATTCCATTCTTTCTTATTCATACTAGCTTTCTTATACAAACTTGTTTTAAAAATACATAAAATATATTTGGCATCTTACATATATGTAAAGAAAAGCAAATCCACTTTATAAATAATATTTTTGAAGTCTAGTAATCCATGTTCCTTTCAAATAAATTGATATATTAACATATTTGAGTATGTAAAGAAAAGCAAATCCACTTCATAAATAATATTTTTGAAGTCGAGTAATCCATGTTACTTTCAAATAAATTGATATATTAACATATTTGAGTAAGGAAAGAACTATTAGTTTGTAAATATACCATATATACAATAAAAAAAACATTTCTAAATATTTTTTTGGAGATTGTAATATCTTTGGTATTAAAGTAATTGATTTAATAAATAAGTTGTTAATATCTTTTGTATGAAGTGAAACTTTTTTGTGTTAATGCAATTGATTTAGTAAATGGATTGATTTTTGCAAAATCAAATATAAATTATATATATTGTTTGGATTCAAAGAAAGATTTTTGCATTACATATAAATACATTATTATTGTTAAGATAATTGGGAACTTTGTGAATAATATGGATAGTGTTTAGAACTCATTTTGAGAAAATAATGATGAGTAAAATGCATAGCTTCATTAATAATGTGGATAACCTATCCATAAACAAATAGTATACTATTCTGTCTTTTCTGACTACTATCTGAACTGTATGACTTCCTCTGTTGTTTCCCTTTGTTGGCATACTCTCTTTTAATTTCCTTCTGCTTCCCACTTGCCTCGCCAAACATGGATGGGACCCCCACTCCCGACTGACTTTTTAGACTTTCCAAGCTCGCCGTAAACCCTGTTTTGGAATCTTTTAAAGCCGCCCAATGGAGCCAAAATGCCCAGATCCTACTGCAGGGGGTCTAGGAGATCCATGGGACCACCCGGAATTCTTAGCTTCGATAGATAACCTTTGCTCTAGGCATTTCCGTTTTAAAAACCGCTCTGACACGATTCCACTTTTGAACTCCAGACCCAAGAAACCCCTCTACTCTGCTAGTCTGACTCAACTATCTGCAGCTCCTGGGATTATCGAATCTTCACTTTCCTTTTTAGAAGGAGCTACCGCTATCTCACTAGATAAACTGAAGAGCAATCATGAAGGATTAACACAATTTGGAACAGGATTCGGGGGGAGAACATCTCATCCAGGTAGCAGGATCTCGGACGTTTCCCCTTCTCACAAAGCTTCTGGATTCCATAAGAGACCACAAAAGGTTTGGAAACCTAAACGAAAACATCCCAAACTCGTTCTTGGAATGGATATTGGTCTATCAGAAGCATGCAACCTAGCTTTGTGCGCTCTAGTGGGCGTTTGGCTTACAAAGAAAAATGTAACCAGAAGTTGGAGGATTGGATCGCAATTAACTGGAAACCACTCCTTGGCTACCTGCCTAAGCAACATCTGCTACAAAATGGGTGGCTAGGTTTAATCTTCAATACTCCAGAAGATACTGCTTTGATCCTGGGAAGATTCTGGCCTATTGATGGGGGGAGTCTCATGCTTAAACGCTGGAGACTAGGCTTTAACCCAACCACGGAGTTCTTTAGCCACAGACACATCAGGGTTCTCCTCCCAGGTCTCCCACTTCAACTCTGGAACCATTGTGCTTTTGAACTCATTGGAGCTTCCTTAGGACATTTCCTAATGGTAGATATAAACTCTCTAGAGGCATTAGACAGAAGAATGGCGAGGATATATGTGGACATAGATATTCAGACTGGACTTCCTGAAGTTTTGGAGATAGACTGGCGTAATCAACTCTTCTCTCAGCGCCTGGACTACCTTGGTATCCCGTTTCGTTGTTCTTTTTTCCGCAGAACCGGTCATCTGAGAAGGGACTGTTCAAAATCCCCCCCTCTTGAAGTTGATTTGGATCCAGCAGAGGAGCCGTATTTCAATGGATACATCTCCTCACCAGAGAATCCAGTGAAGGAGACTCCAGGTCAGTGTGGAGACGACACTTCTTCGGGTGACACCCTAGTGGGTAAGATCCAAAAATTTTGTCCTTCCCTATACAGTACCCTCTCAGCCCGGGATAGGCTCTACATTATTGAGCAAGCTGACCTTATTTTTCCTCCTGATCCATCGATCTCCCTACCAGCTCAGTCTGTCTCCTCAACTTTTCCCACCGCTATCCTTCCAATCTCACCCGAGCCTTTTCCACCAGTTATCACTAGCTCTACTCATCCCCCACTTTTTCCTACTAGAGATTCGGTGACGGATCCCATTTTAGTTACAGATTTATCTCAAGATTCAATCACCCTAGCTGGATTCTCAGAGCCATCCCATTCTGTATCCCAACTAGATAACCTGCTCCTGGAAGATAACCCCGCAACCACTCTTCCTTTTGATTCGATACCCATACAGATTTATAATGGGAAAAATCTTGTTCAACCTTCCTCACATCTATCTGACCAAACTTCATCATCAAATGTAAATCCTTCACCAGTTCTAGATCCTACCTGGTCAAAAGGTATTGGGCTTGAACTATCGCCACTAAAAACTCGCAGTGCGCGAAAGAAGACTCTGACTGGATCGTCGTCATCGGTCTCTACTATTTCTGTTCCAACTCACGGGGTGCTTAGAGATTTAAAATCCCTTGCTAGAGGGAAATCATGATCCTGTTATCCTTCAATATCAGAGGGGTTGGAGGACCCCTGAAACAAGCCTCCATGCGAAGACTCCTTGAGCAGACTCAACCGTCAATCATCTTCTTACAAGAAACATTGGTGGACGCAGCGGTGGCCAGGGATTTTCTGTATCAGTTCCGTCCGAGCTGGATGTCCTGCGCAGCAAGCTCGGTGGGGAACTCGGGGGGCCTACTGGCCTCTTGGGACCCTAACTTATTTGACCTTTCACCAATGCTCAGCTCAGGGGGAATCTTACGTTCTGGAAATTGCTTCGAACTCAATAGCTCCATTAACTTGCTCAACGTATATGGCCCCTGTATTGACCGAAAAGCATTCTGGCAATGATTCGATGACCTGGGCTTACTGGCGGCTAAGAATCTAATACTTGCTGGAGATATCAATTTAATTACCAGTCCAAAAGAAATGTGGGGAGTTAAGGCGTTGTCTGATCCTTTATCAAACTTCTTTAATCATATTTTTTACAAAAATGCTTTGATAGCTATGAAGCCAGCTGAGCTTCTGCCTACCTGGAGGAATGGACGACAAGGATCTGCAAGTATTGCAAAAAGACTTGATCGAGTTCTTATTGCCGAGGGGCTACTCCTGCCCTCCTATTGTAGACGCACACGGGTAAACCTACCCTTCTTGTCTAACCATGTGCCAATCTGTTTACAGATGGGGGAAGGCCGTTATGGAACGGGAAATCCCTTCAAGTTTAATCATCTATGGTTGAGGGAGACTTATTTTATCACTATGGTAAAGGCGGTTTGGATGGACCGTTCCCTCTCGTTACCTGAAGACACCCAAGGGAGCCTGATTAGAAAGCTCACAACTCTAAAATATCAGACTATTCACTGGTTAAGGGATAAAAGATAAGAGAACAGGCCGAGCTAAACAATATAGAACTGGAGCTGGAATATATTCTAAATCAAAAGCTATAGGACACTAGTCATGAGGATCTTGACTATAGGATTTTCTGTCTGGAGGAAGCCCAGAATAAACACCTTCGGGATGACGAGGAGAGATGATGATTGAAGAGCTGAATGCTCTAGCTGGTTGGAGGTGAAAAAAACACAAGATTCTTTCACCGAATAGCCTGCTCTCAGCGATCAAAAAAGTATCTCTGGGATATAGAGGATGAGAACGGCTTATTACACCATTCACAGGCAGAACTCAAAACTGCGGCCTACAACCATTTTAAAGAATTTTACAAGGAAACACCAGATCCTTCTCTAGCTGCACAGGCAGAAATAGCTGGCCTTTTCCCAAAATTGGTCACATCTGAGGAAGCTTTAACTTTAGAATCCCCCTGTACAACGGAGGAACTGCTAGAAGTTTTAAAAGGTTTTAAGAAGGAGAAAATCCCTGGTCCCGACGGTTGGTCAGTCGAACTTTTCCTACACTTTTTCGATCTTATGGGATAGGACCTTCTGGACGTCGTCGAGGATGCGAGAAGCAGAGGGAAATTAAATTCCCAGCTAAACAACACTTTTATTGTACTGATTCCTAAATCTAATCTTCCCAAGTAGTTTAATGATTTTCGTCCTATTTCTCTCTGTAACCTCTGTTACAAAATAATCTCAAAACTCATTGCCAGAAGACTCCATCCCTTTCTCTCCAAGGCTCTTTCAGAAGAACAACTTGGCTTCCTAAAAGGAAGATAGATTCTTGATGCCGTTGGAGTTGCTCAAGAATGCATTCACTCCATAAAGACAAAAAAACTAAAGGCCATTCTTCTTAAGCTGGACCTCAAAAAGGCTTTAGATTGCATAAACTGGAACTTTTTGCATCTCATTCTCATACAGAGCGGCTTCGGCATCATTACAACGAATTGGATAATGGGTTGTATCTCCTCGGCCACCATGGCTGTCTTGATCAATGGTGAAGCAACTAAGACTTTTCACTATGAGAGAGTGCTCCATCAAGGATGCCCACTCTCACCACTTCTCTTCATTTTCATCCTGG
Source organism: Picea mariana (assembly GCA_032191745.1). Classification (NCBI taxonomy): domain Eukaryota; kingdom Viridiplantae; phylum Streptophyta; class Pinopsida; order Pinales; family Pinaceae; genus Picea; species Picea mariana. Next base: position 22,474 of record JASDQU010738254.1, on the reverse strand, counting down.
AAGGTCTCAACATTTTACTCAAGAACAAACAAGCAGATGGGCATTTGAAAGGGATAAAAGTTGCAGTACTGACACATATCCTGCATATCCTTTTTGTTGACGACGTGTTGATCTTGTCGAATGCAAATCTTGCTGAATGGACCACCATTCATTCTATACTAATTTCCTTTTGCGATGTTTCAGGTTTAGAAATCAATATCCATAAATCGGTCTTCCTAGTTTCAAATGTCCATGAACCTTTGCAATCAGATTTAAAAGAGTTGTATGGAATTACATCACTGGAGCTATCAAAGGGATTTTCCTATTTGGGTTACTTCTTAAAATCCTCCTGCTACACAAAACATGATTGGACCTGGCTAATTAACAAATTTGAAGGCATAATACATAACTGGAAAAACAGATTTCTCTCTATGGGAGGAAGATATGTTCTGATAAAGGTTGTACTGGAAAGTATCCCGGTTTTTTGGATGGCATTAACCCACATCCCAACAACTATTTTGATTTCTCTTCGTCAGCTCATCTTCTCCTTCCTTTGGACTAGCAGTAAAAAGAACAAAGGCTTTCATCTCAGCAAATGGGAGGTTTTATCTAAACCAAAGCTGATGGGAGGTTGGGGCCTCAAAAATTTGCCTCTTTTTTATAAAGCGCTCACGGCTAACACTCTGTGGATAATTTTAACGAAACCAGGCCTATGGAATAGAGTTATCACTGCAAAATATCTCCGTCATATCCCGGTTCACCTATGGATCAGATTCGCCTCAGGCCACCCTACAAAAGGCTCTCGAACCTGGAAACATCTCTTATCCTCCCTTCCGATTCTTTTACAATGGATCTCGTGGAATCCGGGTAATGGATGCTTAATTGAAGTTGGCAGAGACAGCTTCCTGGGATTGGGGAGAAAAGTCTTACTCTCTCCTTCTCTTCTAATGCACCTACAAGCCAAGAGCCTCATCATCTTGAATCAATTCTGCTATCAGACCTCAGAAGGACCGTTTGGTGACACTTGGTTCAATGGATCGGATCTTCAACTGGATCCCGAGTTTTTATCCAAATGGGATGGCTTCATCAAGCTTATCAAAGAATCGGGCCTGAGATTACAAGATAAATTGGATTCAATTTTCTGGACGGGAGGAGATGGCTCTGGCTAGCTCAATGCAAAAAATGTCTATCTTGCATTGGCAACAAATAGCTGGAAACCTCTAAAAGATAGCTGGAGACAGAGAATTTGGAGGGACGACTGCCCTATGAAAATCAAACTTTTTGCGTGGATCCTGATCGAAAACAAATTATTAATGTGGGAAAAGCTGCAAGCTCGTGACTGGGAGGGCCTGAACCGATGTATCCTCTACAAATCTGCCAGTGAATCCACGCTCCATGTTTTCTTTCACTGTTCCTTCATACGAGTGATCTGGTCAATCCTTTCATCTGCGCTAAAAATCATCTCTCCATGGTCGGGTTCCAGCATTCAAGACTGCTTTCGCATTTGGTTTAAGGATAACAACATTCATAAAATGCTCCCCGTCCACCTCTGCTGGCAAGTATGGAAGGCTAGGAACAAAGCAATTTTTCAAGAGAGTACACCTTCAATAAAAAGAATATCAAACCACTTTCTTGCAGAAGCTTCAAGCACTAGTACGATTGTAAAGACTCTGCCCCCCCTTCGACACACTTTTGTTTTCCCCACTGACAGGACAGTTGCCTGGTTCGACGGAGCCTCTCAACAAGAAGGTGCTCTTTGTGCAGCTGGGGGGAAAACTGTTCTAAACCCTCACACCTGCATCCGCTGGACCTTGAACTGCGGACAAGGAACAAACATGAAGGCAGAACTTTTAGGTGCATGGGTATCTCTTGTCCTGGCAAGTCGATATACCGAAGAGTTGATACTGCTTGGAGACTCAAACTTACTATCGACTGGTTAAATGGTCTTGCTGACTTCCAGGTAGCAATCCTTGGATGTTGGAAAGAGAGAACCAAAGAAGCAGCTTTGTTGTTTAGAAAACTCTCTTTCCATCACATTTTCCTAGAAGAAAACAGCGAGGTGGATACCCTTTCAAAAAATGCATTGCATCTTCCATCGGGACATATCTGCTTTACAATTTGGGAGGATGACAATGAAGGACCAGCCAACAAGATTAAGCTTTGACTCGTCATTTACAGTTTGAGTCTGAAAACCTTTGAACGGAAGCCGATCACAGATGAGAATTTGAGTTGAAAGTCTTGACAGTCATGAAAGATCCAAGCTTTAAGCATTTCTTCCTAGGAGAGCTGCCTGCCGTGTGAACGGTCTTTGTAAATTTTTATATCCTTTTGAATATAAAGAGTATTTTTCTCGTGGAAAAAAAACAAATAGTATACTAAATAATGTTTGAAAAAATAACAACTTCATGAAGAATATGGATATATTTTAAAAATAATTAAGTTAGTTCTAATAAATAGAAACATGTATCTAGAAACATGCACAAAGAGAAGATAAATGGTGCTTTAGGGGCTTTGTGTAAGGTCTTTGCTTATGGGTGGTAGTGGGAACAAAGGGTTGAGGTAAAAGGTTGTGTTGTCTATTTTCTCAATGGATGGAGTGGTGAACCATTCCATGTTGCCCCGATACAACTTGAGATTCATTTGCGGCATGAGCCAAACATCATCAAAGTAGTGAACCAACTTCAAATACAATCATTTTAATTGCAATATCTTTATAATCCCAATTAACAACATTAATATAAAACCTCCCTAGAAGTTAAAACACAATCATTTTGCCCCGGATGGGGTGACACGCGGCAGTCCATTGCCACTGGGCTTAGCACTAAGCCATAGCATAAATGTTGATGGCCGCCACCCACAAGCCTGCATTTACGATGGTGGACGGCCATAGCAGCAGTTATACGGTGGAGGGACACCTCCCTCACGCGATCACTCTCGCTCATAGCGCACTCAGCTCGACAGGGTTTATGGAGGGTCAGGCGACCTCGACCTCTGGTAATTTGTTTTTTCATGTGCTTGGACAGAGTGGGTCTGCTCCCGCCTCGACTCTCCTCTTCGTATGGGAGCTTTGGTGCAGTCCTGTATCCTTCTTGTCCTAGCTCACTCCCATCTCGTTGCAATTCGTTGAGGAAACTCCTGGCAATTTGTTTTTTCATGTGCCTAGACAGAGTGGGTCTGCTCTTGCTCCGGCTCTCCTCTTCATCTGGGAGCTCTGGTGTAGCCCGACATCCTTCTCGTCCCGACTCACTCCCTTCACGCTGCAACCTCACTGCATCGTCACCTATTCCTTGGCAATTATGGCCAGAAAGCGGGGCAGGTCTCGCCGTGGCTCGGCCTGGTACACCCACAAGGCGTAGCGGCAAAGGAAAGAGAAGCTGGAGTGTGCTCTGGCGATGGTGACCTCCATTCTCTGAAAGAAGGCTCAAGCTGAGAAATTGTCTATGCATGCCATCATTGTGGAGACAGGAGCTGGATGTAGTAGCGAAACCACGACAATTAATCCTGGAGACAGGCAGGAGGATGGTGCTGAGGACGCGTTTCCCACCTGTTACGTGGAAGAAATTCCGTTCATGGAGGACTTGACGACCACCCTGGAACCCCAAGCCATAGAGGCGACACACCGGGATGGAAGCGACCCAAAAATTTTTCTGGCAGATGACATCCCCGGGTGCATTGTTGAGGAAATTCCCTGGCTGGGTGACTACAGCCCCACCAGCCATGATATGCAGGCAATGTTGGAGGAAGAAATGCGGGATAAAACTAGGGCAAATGTGAACGCAGAAAACAATAGTACGACATGGAAGGAAGAAGCGGATGGTGCAGAGATGATGGAGCTCGAAACTGGAATTGGAGCGACTGTGGAATTGAGGGATGTATCCCTCAACGATGTGGGTGATAGCTTGCATGGATCTCTCCTCCGTGTAGAGCATCTGGCTCTGGTGTTCGAACTCTGAGGCCACATGGCAGACTTGGAGCATAGAGCCCTTCTCATGGGCCAGAGTCTGGACCTGCTCCTTGACGCGTACTCCAATGCTCCAGCTAAGCGGAAGTGCCCTCTCTGCGTGCATGCTTTTGCCATCCCGGCTGGGTCCACGTGGCAGACAAGCAAGGGCGATAGGTCACCAGGTATCTAGGTCTTTTTTGCTTTTCTTGGTTCTTAGTTTTATCATGCTACTATTACATGTCAATTTGGACTATAGCCATCTGTCCTAGTTTTTTCCGGGCAGGACATATGCTATTTTGTTTCTTGTTTTATTAAGCTACTGTTACATGCTATCCAAACTATGCTGGTTTCCGGTAAATGGCAACATTTTTGGTGACTCAGACCTATATCACTGTACATTTTGTCAAAGTTTCTTCGATAAATTAATATAGCAGGTTCCACTTTTTTACTCAAAAAAAAAAAAAAACACAATCATTTTAATTGCAATATATTTACAATCCCAATTAACAACATTAATATGAAGTCTCCCTGCCTCCCTAGAATTACTTCGGCATTCCCATTCGTTTGCTTAGGGGGTATGCTAGTTGTATATTAATAAATTAATGGTAGTCCCCAAGGCATGTCAGTGGTCAACAACCACTTTATAAAAGTGGTTGATATAGCCTCATTAGTTTGGAAAGATGGAAAATAAGGTTGATTAGCCTATATCAACTACTTTTATAAAGTGGTTGTTGCTAGTTTTTATATTTATGGGCATTATGGGTAGGCATTTATATATGGAGTTCATGGGTAGGCATGTTGTTATCATATGATCTTTTTTCCAAAGTCGTAGAAATTTGTTATGGTATATATTATGATTTCGAGGAGTTTTTCGCCATTGGGCAAGGTTCAATTCTCGTGAGGGCTTTACCTGGAGCCATGGGGACACCTTGAGGTAGTGGTTGAACGTGTGGTTGCACCCAGAGATACAATATTAAATGGTATCATGACCCGTGCACACATAAGTGGATCAAAGCCCACCCCCATGTCCTTCAGATATATAACCCAGATGGGGTGCCACTTGGAAAAAAGAGGGGGATAGATGGCAGGGATAGATGGCGGGGGGAGTTATTATCCCAAGATGCCACCCCGACGTATTAACTCCACATGGCAGACACCATGAGGAGAGTTAATTCAGTGTGCCTGGCGGGGCTCTTGGATGAGCGATCCAGCCAGGCCACCAGTACTAGTTGCTCGCAGCAGTCTTGTCGACCTTCAAAGGCGATGGGAGAGGCTTCTATGGCTCCTCGCAGCGTTAAAGGTAACCCTGGTGCGCATTTCTTCCTGTTTTATACTAGTTCTAATCATTGCATAGAGCTCCTCGGCCTTCCTAGCTTCATAGCTTGCGCTCTGTGCATCCTCTTGGCCTCCTTCTTCCATTACCGCTCCCCCACCGCCCCCTCTCATCCTCTCCACCCCCTAGTTCCTCCCACCATGCCCCGAGAGCGGGGAAAGCCCAGGCGGGGCATCAGAAAAATGAATGCCTTCACCCGAGCCACCAGACTTACATCCTCTCAGTGAGCTTTAATGGATCATTTCATCCACCCCAATAGCCACACCAAGAGCACTCAGACGACCCTGCGCGCTCCAAAAATGGAGACCCTGTCCCCCTCGTTTCATACTCAAACTTCCCTGTGCACTCCAAAAATGGAGACCCCATCTTCCCCGACGCATTCTCCACCGTCGCCTCTGCATTTTCAAGTTGCGCCCCCGCACCTCGGCCTCAACACCATCAAAGAGGAGGTGCCACCTCTAGTTTTGCATCCAGGTCAGAGCTCGATGAACGTGACAGTGCCACCCTCAGAGGCGCGCCTCCCCATTGCCACCAGCCTTCTTGCCCCCCCCAATTCTCAAGCTAGGAGAGCCTTACTACGGGGACAGAAGCTCTATCGTGGAGGAGGAAATCCCCCCAAGCTGGCAATTGACAGATGTAGGGAAGGACACAACTGCAGCGGATGACACAGGCATGGACAAAGGAGAGGAGAGCTCGCACTCTACCTATCATCTGGCAGAGGAGCATCTTGAGCTTCTCTTTGACATCTAGCAACGACAGGACAAACAAGTGCATGGCCAAGGGATCATCAATCGACGACTGGACTTGTTGTTTGAGGCATTCACAGAAGCCCCAACGCAAACCCGTTGCCCAAATTGCAAGCATAGATTCACCTCAGCTTACACCTCTCATGGATATCCAGGTTCTCCAATGGCTTGACGCAGCTCACCCCAGGTCCCAGTTTTTGTTAATTACAAACTTAGAATGGATAGTGATAAGACAGTCTTCACTCTTTTTTCTAGTTGTATAATTCTCTTAGTTATGGCAGCTCTGAATGTGGCCAGCCCTAGGCTAGTTAGATGGAACAGGGTTCTGGTAGAAACTATCATTCCTCTAAACAATTTTGTAAAATTTTTGTGAGCCATGATAGACACATCAATGCTTGGAGCCACCTATTCTGGTTTCCCTCATGTGACGGAACAAAGTTGTATACTTGTGATTTAATATAAAGTCCTTCTTTTTATTTAAAAAATAAATTATATATTATAATTTAAAATTGATTTTGACAGGTTAAAAATTCTTCTTCCAAATATGTTAACAATTTAACTCTTTAACTCATTAGGTGGTCAAATTTCTTTTATTATTATATTTTGAAAATTTGAAATTATATTAATGTAAATATAGAAAAACAATTAACATCATATTTAAAAATTAATTACATAAACAATACTTTTTAGATGTCACCTGATCCATGTATGAACATTGGGATCACATATCACAAGTGTTTTACGATAGTGGTAGGGTTTTGACCTATAAATTGTTTCTGCCTGCAATTCGTTAGGATGAGTATCAATGTCTGTGATCACGCTGGTGGTAAGGGGGTCTATGTAGATAACAATAATTTTATTCATATTTACATATTGATGTATTTCAAATACCGGAAAGAGCGTCCCCAAGAGAGGGACGCGGCAAACCCCTTTACTGAGGGACACAGGGAAACTGAAAAACTCTCAAAATCTGTAAACAAAAAATCTAGCTACGTTAAAAAAATATTATCTATTTCAAATTCTTAATTATATACTTATTAATTTTTAATTTTTTTGCTTAACCATATATCCATCCTACTTTAATTTTTTTAATTTCCATAATTTTTTTTTTTATTATACAGTTTTTTTATTTTTTTATTATACAAATTTCTAATTCATTGCTAAATCATCATTAAAATAATCTGAAAATAATTAATAATTTTATTTACATATTTTGATATTTTATTACAGTGAAAACACCCCCAATTGCTTAATCATTTTCATTCACCTGTAATTTAATAAATTTATATAAACTTTATCTATTATATGTTCCTACCTAGACCAGGAATATGATTTGTCGCTCCAAACAAACATCTATTAAATGGAATTGTTTTTTCCGCCTTGTGATTGGATGCTGGCCGCTGACATCTTCGTCGAGTTTGGTCCGGGGTTTTGATGACGGGTGTAGGTCATCCTTGTCCTTATTGTGCTCCACGTATCATCCACCGAGTTGCAGGTGCATTCAATTTGGTTGGAATCGTGTCACCTTATGCAGCTCTCAGTGCCTTGTCATGCAATTCTTCTATTTCTCTGGCCTCAAGGCCCCAATGCGTTCAGCTATTTCTTTATATTGACAAATTTGATTTAATGGCATTTCTGCAATTCAAGGTTACTGGAAAGCCAGCTGTCCTCATCGCTCCTTTCCTACGTACTCCGAAAAAGTTTCTACACTTGTCAGATTTATATTCCCCTTCAGTTTTATTGGTTCGATCCATGGAACAAGGGCGAGAGAAGGGTTAGTCAAGGGAGTCAAAGTGACCTTTTACCATAAACCTGGCAACCTTGGCCCTTTACTTAGCGTGTGGAGTAAGATCTATTATGCACCCACAAAACTTCTCAAGAAAACAACTTGACATTAACATACCATGGAATAATTGCAATTACATTTGACATGACACCTTCAAAATTATGTTAACCATTCCAATGATTAAGTCTTATTCACAAAATTCACAAGCCATTGCTCCAAACACAAAGCAAGCTTCCAAACTCACCCATATGACATTATTTATTCTTTTCCTTGTGGACAATATCAACTCATTTATGCGGGAGAGGGTGTTCATAGAACAAAACAAATTAAAAAAAAAATGTATCTCCAATCATTGCGCCTATTAGCCATTGTAGATTATTGCATTTTTCATATTGACAACTATTAATCACACTACAATCCATAGATATCAACATCCACGTATAAGCATGTTTTGCATTCAGTCAACAACAACATGTACATCTTCACTCACCTTGTTAATATGGAGATTGTTTGTGGCTCAACAAACAATGTCATAGCATCTCAAAGTAAATAATATTTGATCTAATAATATTCTTCGTTATTTGACATATAAGAAACTTTGGTTGGTCCGGGTGACAATGGTATATCCCTATATCCCTCTGTTGAATGCTTGGAGATTGGGCCTCGTTGAATTATAAGCTCAATACTTTTTTACATGAAAATGAGTGCTCTTGGGATATCTTTAAACATTTGGTGCAAGTGCATTTTTGGTGCTCGAGCTTCACACTTGGTGCTTGTAACGTGTTTTTGGTTCTCAGTGTTTGTGGTGTTTACTTGACTCTTGGTCTCAAGTGCTTGAACATGTGGAATCAAATTGGCCTTAAAGGTCATTATTTTTTACAAAAGACATAAAATCCTGGCGTGCACAATTTTTTTTATAAGAATATTTAAAATCCTAGATTATAGCCTAAGACTAAAATTATAAAGAAAATGTAGATTTTGACACTAGGCTCCTTGCAATTTGTCAATACATGAGCTACAAAAATGCACTGCTTTAGGTAGTGCCTTACACAATCTTTGCATACTACACTACCAAAACTTGGCATTTTCAAACACAATTAAAGAGACCAAGGAATTGCAGACAGAAGCAGATTGGGAGACTCTCGCAAATCTTGATGCAAAGATTTTAAGCTTTGACAAAATTGGAGGTCAAAGAATTTTTTTGATAATGTTGACTTATGTTACAAAATTATGCTCCAATTGGGGACAATGTCTTACGTGGAAGATGTTGAGAACATCAGACTATCCGTCTCCACCCTTTTCTCTAAAAACTGCTTCAACTTGACATTCTCTGCAACAATTTGGCTCTGATTAACAACTGAAATCTGGTCCATAAAAACAAGCTACGCAAACCACTGCAACCACAAACTAGAACAAGAAACTACTCTACACCATTTATTTTCTCCATTGGGCTATGGAGTTGTTATTTCTCTACTCTATTGCACACCAACTGCTCGAAATGAGAGCTTATTTATATACAACTCCTACTCTAATCAAATCAATTTCTCAATTATTTCACATCAAATTTCCATTGCAACCATGCAAGCACCTGACTAACTATATGAATATTGCTTCTATCTTTGAGCACAACTAGAATAAGAGAAGTTTAGAAGTACAAACAAAAATGATCAAGGATCCCATACTTACAACTATGTAATTCTTTCCTTATAAAGGAAAAGACTTAAAGTTTATTGCTCCATTTAGAATCCATGTAAACTGCCACAGGATCCTGGAAAGAATGAAGAAACTCCTTTTGCTCATCTATGAATTCTTTTGTTTTTGGTTCAAGAATGTCAAGTTTAGGCTCACTAATTTTTTGAAACTACTAGTTAATATTTTGTGGAGAAGAAAAGAGTTTGAATAAATCTGGTAACTCATCATCATCACCTTTACTAACTTCATGAAAATCTGATTCATAACTATCAAACAAAGGCTCATTGTTGTGAAAGACCACATATGTTGATGTAGAAATGTGCTCCTTTAAACCAGACTCTAAATCTGAACCATAACTATCATATACAGGATCTGATCCTTCATGGATTATAAATTTGCTATTCTCATGAAACTATTGATCAAGATGTTTCACACAAAAGGATTGATGATCTAAAAATTCAATATCATCATCATATTCATCATAAATTGGTGTACTTTGATCAATTTCTAATGATAATGATAAATAATTTTGTTCTTCCTTAAATACAAACTGATTTTCACTTTCAAGAATAGAGATCAACCTTTGACCATGCAATTCATTATCAACATCTCCATATTCATCATGAATGAATGACTCAGAAAATGACTAAACTGAAGTCAAATATGAATGTTCATCCATATCCTCCTCTTGATTCCTGGAAATTTCTAAAGGAATTTGTATATCTTCATCATTTCCAAGGGGAGAAATTCCAACATGTCTATGATAGTCCTGATCTTGTTCATTAAAAATAGAAAAAGGAATAATACTCCCTTGCAAATTTTCCTTAACATCAAATTCCATTTCCTCTTCACTATTACATGAACAAACTTCTATATGTTGAAGAGCTTACTCAAATTCTTCACAACAATTTTCAAATAAAAGTTCAAGAGGAAAAAATCTTTTACAATGCTTATTAAATGTTGTGTGAAACTCTTTTAAGGACGATACACTAGAAGGAGGAAGAGATATATACCATTCACGAGCATCTCCTCCCAGTGTAAACTTGAACAACTTCATCAACACATATTCATTAACAATGCCCAACTAATCCATACATTCATGAAATTCCAATAGATGTTGAACATTATTATCTTATTTCTCTTCTTTAAACTTGGAAATATTGTCTCCCCACTCATCCAAAATAGGTACNGAGAAAACCTTGCAGTGATCTTTGCAACATTTGAACAAGACATTGGAATGTCATGGAGTCGCCAGTGGATTCTTCACACCATGGAGTCGCTAGGTGAAAGATATGTAACCAATATTCGAATCTGCCTATTTATTGTTCACGATCAAGAAATAGATCTAAGCTATGTCGTACACCCAGGGAAAAATAACTTTGTTCCTCCGTTCCCCGACAACGATGCCAAAAATGTGTTAATCCTAAGATTGTTTGTGGCTCAGCAAACAATGTTAGAGCATCTCAAAGAAAATAATATTTTATTTAATAATGCTCTTTGTTACTTGTCATATGAAGAAACCTTGGTTGGTGTTGGTGATAATGGTCTAGCCCTTGGTTGAATGCTTGGAGATTGAGCCTCAATGAATTATAAGCCCAATGTGTTTTTACATGAAAATAATTACACTTGGGTTATCTTTAAACACTTGGTGCAAGTGCATCCTCGATGCTCGAGCTTGACACTTGGTGCTTGTAATGTGTGTCTGGCTCTTGGTCCTTATGGTGTGTACTTGGCTCTTGGTCTCGAGTGCTTGAACATGTGGAATCAAATTTTCCTTAAAGGCCATCATTGTTTACAAAAAACATAAAATCCTAGCCTGAACAATTTTTTTATAAGAATATTTAAAATCCTAGATTATAGCTCGAGACAAAAATTCTAAAACAATTGTAGATTTTGACACCATGCTCCTTGCAATTTGTCCGTGAGCTACAAAAATGCATTTCTTTAGGTAGCTCATTACACAGTCTTTGCACACTACGCTACCAGAACTTGGCATTTTCGAACAAAATTAAAGATACCAATGAATTGAAGATAGAAGTAGCTCAGGAGACTCTGGCAAATTTTGATGCAAAGATTTGAAGCTTTGACAAAATTGGAGGTCAAAGAAAAAATTTGATAATGTTGACTTACGTTACAACACATCTAACACCAAATGATCACACTGACTCAGTTTAAACATAGTTACCAACTTAACGAGAACTCTATAGAGTTCTTGTTTTTTCGAGAAAATGGTGCTACCGATAGCACCCCCCCTCCCTTTTCAGGTGTTTTTTTGATATTTTAATTTTTCTGATCCATAATGTTTCCACATTATTTTTTAAAGTGCTTATTTTTTCATCTATTTCCAATTTTTTCTAGAATGTTTTTTCAAGTGTTTTTAGTCATTTTTCCATACTTCTTTCAATCTTAAAAATATTTTTTACCATTTACTTTTTTGAAATTAAAAATTTTCATATAATTTTGTCTCCTTAATTAATTTATGATTACATACTTTTTAAATACAGTGAAAAATATAGTTTAACGCATTTTTAACCTTTACTTCAATACAAATAAAACAATTATAATTAAATAACATTATTTTTCAATATTTAACAAAAAAAAATCAACTTTTTTTAAACTAAAAAAATGAATTGAAATTAAAAAAAAA
>JASDQU010738254.1:0-10298 GCA_032191745.1 Picea mariana | reverse complement strand
ATAAAACAAAACAAATTAAAAAAAAAAATGTATCTCCAATCATTGCGCCTATTAGCCATTGTAGATTATTGCATTTTTCATATTGACAACTATTAATCACACTACAATCCATAGATATCAAGATCCACGTATAATCATGTTTTGCATTCAGTGAACAACAACATGTACATCTTCACTCATCTTGTTAATATGGAGATTGTTTGTGGCTCAACAAACATCTCAAAGTAAATATTTGATTTAATAATATTCTTCGTTACTTGGCATATGAAGAAACCTTGGTTGGTCTTGGTGACAATGGTATATCCCTCGGTTGAATGCTTGGAGATTGGGCTTTGTTGAATTATAAGTTTAGTATTCTTTTACATGAAAATAATTATTCTTGGGATATTTTTAAACACTTGGTGCAAGTGCATTTTCGGTGTTCGGGCTTCACACTTGGTGCTTGTAATGTGTTCCTAGCTCTCGGTCCTTGCGGTGTTTACTTGACTCTTAGTCTCAAGTGCTTGAACATGTGGAATCAAATTGGCCTTAATTATTTTTTACAAAAGACATAAAATCCTGGCGTGCACAATTTTTTTTATAAGAATATTTAAAATCCTAGATTATAGCCTAAGACTAAAATTATAAAGAAAATGTAGATTTTGACACTAGTCTCCTTGCAATTTGTCAATACATGAGCTACAAAAATGCACTGCTTTAGGTAGTGCCTTACACAATCTTTGCACACTATGCTACCAGAACTTGGCATTTTCAAACACAATTAAAGAGACCAAGGAATTGCAGACAAAAACAGATTGGGAGACTAGCAAATTTTGACGCAAAGATTTGAAGCTTTGACAAAATTGGAGGTCAAAGAAATTTTTTGATAATGTTGACTTGTGTTACAAAATTATGCTCCAATTGGGGACAATGTCTTACGTGGAAGATGTTGAGAACATCAGGCCATGCGTCTCCACCCTTTTCTCTAAAAACTGCTTCAACTTGACATTCTTTGCAACAATTTGGCTCTGATCCACAACTAAAATCTGGTCCATAAAAACAAGCTACACAAACCACTGCAACCACAAACTAGAGCAAGAAACTACTCTACACCATTGCTTTTCTCCATTGGGCTATGGAGTTGTTATTTCTCTACTCTACTGCACACCAACTGCTCGAAAGGAGAGCTTATTTATATACAACTCCTACTCTAATTAAATCAATTTCTCAATTATTTCACATCAAATTTCCATTGCAACCATGCAAGCAACTGGCTAACTATATGAATATTGCTTCTATCTTTGAGCACAACTAGAATAGGAGAAGTTGAAAACTACAAATAAAAATGATCAAGGATCCCATACTTACAACTATGTAATTCTTTCCTTATAAAGGAAAAGACTTAAAGTTTATTGCTCCATTTAAAATCCATGTAAACTACCACAGGATCCTGGAAAGAATGAAGAAACTCCTTTTGCTCATCTATGAATTCTTTTGTTTTTGGTTCAAGAATGTCAAGTTTAGGCTCACTAATTTTTTGAAACTACTAGTCAATATTTTGAGGAGAAGAAAAGAGTTTGAATAGATCTAGTAACTCATCATCATCACCTTTACTAACTTCATGAAAATCTGATTCACAACTATCAAACAGAGGCTCACTGTTGTGAAAGACCACATATGTTGATGTAGAAATGTGCTCCTTTAAACCTGACTCTAAGTCTGAACCATAACTGTCATATATAGGATCTGATCCTTCGTGGACTATAAATTTGCTATTCTCATGAAACTATTGATCAAGATGTTTCACACAAAAGGATTGTTGATCTAAAAATTCAATATCATCATCATATTCATCATAAATTGGTGTACTTTGATCAATTTCTAATGATAATGATAAATAATTTTGTTCTTCCTTAAATACAAACTGATTTTCACTTTCAAGAATAGAGATCAACCTTTCACCATGCAATTCATTATCAACATCTCCATATTCATCATGAATGAATGACTCAGAAAATGACTAAACTGAAGTCAAATATGAATGTTCATCCATATCCTCCTCTCGATTCCTATAAATTTCTAAAGGAATTTGTATATCTTCATCATTTCCAAGGGAAAAAATTCCAACATGTCTATGATAGTCCTGATCTCGTTCATTAAAAATAGAAAAAGGAATTATACTCCCTTGCAAATTTTCCTTAACATCAAATTCCATTTCCTCTTCACTATTACATGAACAAACTTCTATATGTCGAAGAGCTTACTCAAATTCTTCACAACAATTTTCAAATAAAAGTTCAAGAGGAAAAAATCTTTTATAATGCTTATTAAATGTTGTGTGAAACTCTTTTAAGGACAATACACTAGAAGGAGGAAGAGATATATACCATTCATGAGCATCTCCTCCCAGTGTAAACTTGAACAGCTTCATCAACACATCTTCATTAACAATGCCCAACTGATCCATACATTCATGAAATTCCAATAGATGTTGAACATTATTATCTTATTTCTCTTCTTTAAAATTCGAAATATTGTCTCCCCGCTCATCCAAAATAGGTACAACATTAGGAAAACTAGGAACATTTTAAAAATCAAGAGGAGAAAACCTTGCAGTGATCTTTGCAACATTTGAACAAGACATTGGAATGTTGTGGAGTTGCCAGTGGATTCTTCACACTATGGAGTCGCCAGGTGAAAGATATGCAACCAATATTCGAATCTGCCTATTTATTGTTCACGATCAAGAAATAAGTCTAAGCTCTGTCGTACACCCAGGGAAAAATAAATTTGTTCCTTTGTTCCCCGACAACGATGCCAAAAATGTGTTAATCCTGAGATTGTTTGTGGCTCAGCAAACAATGTCAGAGCATCTCAAAGAAAATAATATTTTATTTAATAATGCTCTTTGTTACTTGTCATATGAAGAAACCTTGGTTGGTCTTGGTGATAATGGTCTAGCCCTTGGTTGAATGCTTGGAGATTGAGCCTCAATGAATTATAAGCCCAATGTGTTTTTACATGAAAATAATTACACTTGGGTTATCTTTAAACACTTGGTGCAAGTGCATCCTCGATGCTCGAGCTTGACACTTGGTGCTTGTAATGTGTGTCTGGCTCTCGGTCCTTATGGTGTGTACTTGGCTCTTGGTCTCAAGTGCTTGAACATGTGGAATCAAATTTGCCTTAAAGGCCATCATTGTTTACAAAAAACATAAAATCCTAGCCTGCACAATTTTTTTATAAGAATATTTAAAATCCTAGATTATAGCTCGAGACTAAAATTCTAAAACAATTGTAGATTTTGACACCATGCTCCTTGCAATTTGTCTATGAGCTACAAAAATGCATTTCTTTAGGTAGCTCATTACATAGTCTTTGCACACTACGCTACCAGAACTTGGCATTTTCGAACAAAATTAAAGATACCAATGAATTGAAGATAGAAGTAGCCCGGGAGACTCTGACAAATTTTGATGCAAAGATTTGAAGCTTTGAAAAAATTGGAGTCAAAGAAAAAATTTGATAATGTTGACTTACGTTACGACACATCTAACACCAAATGATCACACTGACTCAAGTTTAAACATAGTTACCAACTTAACGAGAACTCTATAGAGTTCTTGTTTTTTCCGAAAAATGGTGCTACCGATAGCACCTCCCCTCCCTTTTTAGGTGGTTTTTTGATATTTTAATTTTTTTGATCCATAATGTTTCCACATTATTTTTTAAAATGCTTATTTTTTCATCTATTTCCAATTTTTTCTAAAATGTTTTTTCAAGTGATTTTAGTCATTTTTCCGTACTTCTTTCAATCTTAAAAATATTTTTTACCATTTACTTTTTTGAAATTAAGAATTTAATTAATACATTGCTAAAGTATTAATACATTAATACATTAATAAATACATTATTAAAGTATTAATACATTAATACATTCATTGAAAATGACCATGGTTGACTATGATTGACCATGATCATGGTTTCTTATGGTCATGACTATGATCGACACTAATACGTTAATGTATATTGTAATGTATAAATTTAATTAATTAATACATTAATACATTTTTAATAAATACATTACTAAAGTGTTAATACATTAAGACATTAATAAAGTATTAATACACTAAAAAAATGATACATTAATAAATTAGTAATACATTACTAAAGCGTTAATACATTAATGTATAAAATAAAGTAGTAATACATTATTAAAATATTAATACATTAATTGACAATGACTATGGTTGACTATGGTTTACCATGACCATGGTTAACTTTGGTAGACCTTGGTTGACATTGGGAGGGAAAGGTTCAGTATGGTTGATCGTGGTTGTCCTTCACCATGGTTGACTATAGTTGACCATGACCATGATTGACTATGGTTGATCGAGGTTTATTATGGTCGACCATGCTCATGGTTGACCTTCGTTGACCATTTAGATGTGATTATGGTGGGTCGTGTTGATTATGTTTAATCATAGGTTACTATGCCACTACTACATTGCAATGTTGATCATGTTTCGTTCCTACCACATTACGGAAACATGTTTTGTTCATCACGTTGTGACATCATCTTTTGTTCATCACATGACATCGTAAGTTTATGGTCATCAAATTATGATGAAGGGTTCTTGTTCATCACATTATGGCGTTGAATAGACTTGTCATAGTGAAACAATGGGTTATGTTCATCACATTGTGACATCAGGAAATGTCCATGTCATTGCAATGTTGGTCTATGTTTGTCACATTGCCACATTGGATTGTGTACATCACCTTGCAACAATGGGTTGTGTTCGTCCCATTGCGATGTTTGGAAATGTTTGTCACAATGCAATGTTAGGATATGTGTCAAATTACAATGTGAGGATATGTTCATCATATTGTGAAGATAGGGATATGTTCGTCACATTACGACATCTGTTTATGTTCATCAAATTGTTATAGCAGGGCAATGTTCATCACATTGCGACGTCCATATATGTTTGTCATATTGTGACAATAGGGAAATGTTCGTCCCATTGTGACGTCCATATATATTTTCTAGATTCTAATGACAGGACAATGTTTGTGAAATTGTAATGTTGCAATGCTTGGTAGATTGGAATGTTACTATGTTAGACACATTGCGATGTTTGGAAATTTTTTTCACATTACGACGTCGGGATATGTGCGTCACATTGCAATGTGAGGAAATGTTTTTCACATTGTGACGACACATTGCAACATATGTTTGTGTTTGTCACAATGTGACGTTACTATCCACATTGTGATGTCATGGCCATGTTGGTCACATTGTGACATTAGTTTATGTTCGTAACATTGTGACGTTACTATGTTCAACAGATTACAACATTACTATGTTCATCAGATGGCAATGTTACTATGTTTGTCACTATGAGACATATTGTGATGGCAAGGATATGTTCGTCATATTGTGACAACAAGGATATGTTCATCACATTAGTACGTTTGTTTTTGTTCATCAAATTCTGATAACACGACAATGTTCATGACATTGCAACGTTCATGTTCGTTAGATTGTGACGATAGGGCAATGTTCATAACACTGCGACATCCATATATGTTCGTTAGATTGTGATGATAGGACAATGTTCGCCAAATTGAAACATTGCAATGCTTCATAGATTGGAACATTACTATGTTTGACACATTGCGATGTTTGGAAATGTTTGTCACATTGCGACGTCGGGATATGTGTGTCACATTGCAATGTGAGGAAATGTTCGTCACATTGTGATGACACAACAATGAGTGACACATTGCAACACATGTTTATGTTAATCACAATGTGACGTTACTATCCACATTATGATGACATGGTTATGTTGGTCACATTGTGACATCCGTTTATGTTCGTCACATTGCGACGTTACTATGTTCAATAGATTGCAATATTATTGTGTTCTTCAGATTGCAATGTTATTATGTTTGTCACTATGTGACGTTACTATGTTCAACACATTGCAACATTACTAAGTTCATCACGTTGTAAGATCTAGTTTTTTTTTTCATATTGCAACACAGAGGTATGTTCATTGCATCACAAGGTTGTTTTTTGTTTGACACATAATGGAAAGGAATTTTTTGTGAAGTTTTAAAAAAAAATCTAACTTAGTGTTTCCTTTTGGAAAAAGATAGAAACTTTGAACTAATGCGATATAATTCATAGAAAGAATCTTATAAAGGTTCATTGTGGTTGATCATGTTTGTCCTTCACATTGGTTGAGTGTAGCTGACCATGATGGTGGTTGACAATGGTTGATCAGATTTTATTATGGTCAAACTTAGTTGACTATGTGGATATGATTATGATGGGCCATGTTGATTACACTTAACCATATTTTACTATGGTACTACTCCATTACAATGTTGATCATGCCATGGTGTTTTCTTTTTAGATATTATTTTGTTTTTATGTTCTATAATGAAATCAAATTTTCATCAAAATTATTTTTTTTATATTAAAATCGTCCATAAATATATAAAAGATATTTATATGTTTTGACAAATTTAAAATATCTTAATGTAAATCAAAATACAAAATCTTGTCTTTCTCTTAATTACGAAGAAGGAGTTTATTAAGGAAGAGGTTCTTTGTTGATTTCTTCGTCTGTCCCAAACCAATGGAACAAAGCCATGTGTCGATATACTTTGAAATCACGTGTCAGCGTGTATATGGCTTGGAACGATCGAGATTGGTGTAGAAGGTCTTGGAATATTCCAGATTTCTATGGAAGCAGAAGGGCTTAGATAGTAGTGACACCCACGGCCCCATCCTTCTTCACCTACGTCTCTGAAGGTGGAAATTCACCTGCGTCTCTGAAGGCGACAATGCCCTGGAGGCCATGGTAGGAGATAGTGGAAAACCTATAGAATTTTTTATCATAGAGAATCAAGATACCGAGAGTAGTAGGGTTTTTATCACAGAGAGTAGTAGGGTTTTTATATACAGAGAATTGTGGTTGATGGAAATGATGAGTGAGAATTCAAAGATTAAGTGGTTTATGATAAATTGAAAAAACAAGAATAGAAACGATCTCAACTTCTTTTCCTCCTACCTTATGATATACCTGAAATCCCCATAAAATGATTTCAATTTTCTACTATCTCATTGCTCTCGTTCTGCTTCACATTTGATGGTCAATCATGCAGGTTGATCCTTTGAAGGTAGTTTTGGATGATCTATGGGAGGAGGCTTAGGGGTTGTTGGCTCGTCCTTGTGCACGAGAATGCCCCAATATCAATGAATGTTGTGCCAGCTTTGTGAAGTTTGTGGAGTCTCTCTGACGTCTCTATATCATAGGTTCTAATTGTAGTTCTGAAGGGGTTCCTTCTAATTCCGCTTCCGAATCAAATTGGGTCAATGGTCGTGGCTTTCTTACCACGACATATGATTCTTTTCACATGGGTTTCTTCCAAGATATTGAGATTCTGTGTATTATGTTTTATCTCATGCAATAGACAATATCATCCTTGCAGGGATGGTCTCTTAATTTGGAGGTCCATCACTCCTCTACAGAAAATAAGGTTGATGGGTATCTGATGTTCAAGAAAAGGAGATTTGTTTCTGCATTTTCAGTTCTTCAGGACAACAAGGGAAATACAAAGACGAATACTCAACTCACTAGATTCAATTAGAGAGTTCCATCTTTATCCTTTTGGCTGCCTAGTTGGAATTTCTCTAGAAAACCACGTCCTCCTCCTCCTTCTTCAGATGAAGCCTTGAGAATCCCAATCCAAAGTGCAGAGTTTGAAGCAGCAAAGAAGAAAAGACTGGTGCAGGAAGCTCTCCAGATTGGACATCATAACCTAAAACAACTGAGGTTGGTGATAGTGGATTTGAAAGGCCATCTTTGAAAAGTAGTAGAATCTCTCAAGGCCATATTCTTCTCCAAAGAGTCAGGATTTATTAAATGTGAATGAGATATGAATGCAAAATTGGCATTGGTTATTTATTACATGCTCCTCCTCCTTCTTCTTCAGATGAAGCCTTGAGAATCCCAATCCAAGGTGCAGAGTTTGAAGCAGGAGAGAAGAAAAGACTGGTGCAGGAAGCTCTCTAGATTGGAGATAATAACCTGATACAGTTGAGGTTGGAAATAATGGATTTGAAAGGCTAGCTTTGCAGAGCAACAAAATCTCTCAAGGCCATCTCAAGGAATACCCTGAGGAAACTTTTGTGGATCTAAGATGGTTATCATGTTGCAACGTGTTGTTTCAGTTATTATAGGAACCAGTTGAACTCAAGACCAACTACTAGTGGAATATCTCCTTAGAAAAGTGGGTTACATTTTGTTCACTGGCTTATGACTGAAAGGCTCACGGTTGGATTTATGGACCACCTGGAATTTGTAGGTGGATATTACACTTTCACTTCAATGAGGCAATCAAAACCATCGTGGAGATCCCCAGTATCCTGAAAAACTTTCCATGGAGCTCGAACATCCCTGCATCCCATAAGGTACATTTTACCCACTCTTGGATGATAGAGACCCTCAAGAAAAAGATTTGAAACATTTCTTTCCAGTTTCAGTTGTGCAGCAACTTTCAAGGACTTCTCCTCCTCTGCTCCTTTTGAATGAGGTGATTCTCGAACCTCCTAAGGTATGACAGAAGTGTATGATGCCTACTCCCATTCAAATCCCACAAATTACTCAATGGATATAACATCCAAGCCTATGAAGCTCTTGACATAATTCCCTTTGGACAACGGGTCAAACATGCCACGTGAATGCACGGAGAGATCCTCACCTAGAAAAGAGAAACTATGTCTTGTCTTGCCCAGTTCTTTCTAGGCATACTTTGGGAATGATTTTCCAAAACTTCCAGTCTCATGTCTCTGCATTTGGGCCAATTTGGTCTTGTTGTATTCATATGATATTTTTTTTAACACATCTCTGTTGTAGGAAAATCTGCCTGCGGACAAGTAGATCGACCTCTAGAGCTTGACCTTAACCCTAGACAGAAAAGTGCTTAACGTGGACACTGAATTTCTTTCGAATCTATCTTAACTAACACATGAGAAGGAAGGATGATAGAAGTACCTGTTATCGACGTTTGTCCCTGCACGCTCCGAGTTGCGCTCCAATCTTCTGCTCCTCACTGAGTTCTACGGGCAAAACAAGATACGACTACTTCCTACTCTATTGATATTAGCTTGAAAACAGATATACCATTAAATGATAAGATCATGTAACATCAGACGCGAACTAGAAAGAAACAGGCCAAGCATGTCATATTAATGAGAATAACGACAGCAGTACTTACAATCGTAGATGCAAATGCAACAGCTTCGTCAAGTCCTCTTCGTCTAACCCTTGCCTGAAAGATCCATGACCTGGACAACAACAGCTTCACCGATCAATCTCCTTTGGCTGACTGTAAGTTTCCTCCAAGATCATAAGTTTCACACATCCAATTCTTCCTTCTTTCCACCATCATAGAGCCTGCTTATATAGGTTGGGAGGAGCCTAACCTCTTGAGTTATGTTTAGAACCAGTTGGGAACCTTCTCCATAGATCAGGGATCTGGTGATGAGAACAAGAATTCAAGCACAACAACCTCCTAATCTCGAATGTTCTTCTCCTTATTCTTCTCAACAGGCTAACAACTGACTCAGAATAGGGAGCACTCCTTCAGAAGGGTTCACAGAGAATTGTAGCGCTCCTTGGCAAGCCTTGGGGTAGCGCCAGCGCTCTTAAGATGGGCAGCGCTCCTCCAAAAGGGTCTAGGGAGCGTTATAACGCTCCCTAAGACATTATAGGGGAGCGCAAGCACTTCTACAGCTGTATTAGGGGAGCGTTCCCTCTCCAAACCTCAGTTTCAGAGCTCCTTTCAAGTGTCAAGATTCATTTGATCCCAGTAAACCAGTTCTCTTCCTTCAAATCAATCATGTGATGTACCGTAAGTGCTTCTTTAGTGTCGTTATCACGACATCATGTCTGAACTCTGTTTGCGACACTAGTAATCAACTTGCGACACTTGCGAAAGCTGATAGGAAGATGCGACACTTACGACGATTGATAGGGACAATGTGACACTTATCCATCTGAAAAATTTTGACGTGTAACAGAATGCCCCCCAAAGTATGAAGTCAGAAGATGCGAACTGATGACTGAAATGCTTTGTAGACGTTCAAGCAAGGGTATAGACTCGGAGAACCTGACGAAAGCTGCACACAAACATCCAACAAATATCATGACATGTCTCAAAACCCAAGGCAGGCATACCTATGCTTGGATGACTCGAGACTCAGTAGGATATGGCCGCCATAAAATACACTGCGGATC
>JASDQU010738253.1:179467-197614 GCA_032191745.1 Picea mariana | reverse complement strand
TCCAAAAGATGTGTTTAGGTACCTTAAGGGTACTCTAGATTATGGTCTCTAGTATAGATCTGACCACAAATTTGGATTGTATGGATACTCATGTTTATATTAGGCCGACAATATTCCTGACTAGAAGAGAAATTGCAGATATTGTTTCAGTTTTTCCTCCAGTATGGTCTCTTGGAGTAGTAGAAAAAAGTCATGTGTGGCACTTAGTACAACTGAATCTAAGTATGTGGTAGTATGTGTAGTGAGAAGAGAAGCAGTATGGCTTCCAAAACTATTGTCTAGGTTATTTGGTCTTGGATTAGAGGCAACCTACATTTGGTGTGACAACCAGAGTTGCATGAATTTGTCAGAGAACCTAGTGCTCCATGCCAGGTTGAATCATATTGAGATCAAATACTACTATATCAGGGATATAGTACACAGGGGAGGAGTGTGGCTCTAGTTCATGACTACCAAGGATCAAGCTGTGAATATATTCACCAATTGGTTGTCAAGGACAAAGTTTGAGTACCTCGGGGACAAGATTGGTGTGGTCCCTCTTTAGAGGAAGTGACAGGTGGAACTCATCCAACATGAAAAAGGGTTTGAGTATGGGAAAATATCATCCAACGTGAAAAAGGTTCGGCACTGAGTCTGGTGGGTCTCGTCTAACATGAAAAAGGGTTGGCACTGAGACAGGAGTGCACATGATCAATTATTGATGACTCACATGGAGTGGATGTCCTAGGTACATGTTGTAGCTATTGAAAGCTACCCACAAACCTTTGTTTCCTCAGGTGAAGTCATGGTGCGCTATGGATATTCGAGGATGTATAGATTAGCATGCTGAATAGTTGATGTATGTGAGCTCGTGTGGTGTCAGACTTAGATTATGTGCCTGGAAATAATACCTTCTTAGTTAAGAGGTACTGTTAATATTTTTTTTTAACTATGAAATATATTATTCTGTATTTTTTTTAGTCAAACCTTTAAAAGGTTATTATAATTATATTGTACAAATCAGCTCAACATAAATTATTATATTATTGGTATTTTTCTTATAATTGTAAAAATCCCCATTGTGGCTAGTCGACCCTATTTTATGGGTTAGTTAGGTCAAGAGACAATGTTGTGTATAAATAGATGATAAGCTCCTCTCATTTGGAAACACACTCAAACACTTCTCTTGTGCATCTTGTAGCGCATGCGAATGTCTAGCACACAATTCTTGGAGATGGGTTCTTTTGGTGTTTTGGTGTTGGTCTTTCTCGGAGAGTTATAGTGTATCATTGTACTGGTTGAAGGAATCTATGTTAAGTATTTTTGTTGATGGGTTTTATCCCCCATAAGGTTTTCCCAGGATAATCTTTGTGTTCTGTTTTATTTTTGATTTTCTATATTTCATTGATCCTACTACAATTGCTATTGGATTAAGTAATTGTTATTATGTAACTAGAAAATTTAAAATTCAAACACTCATATGCTCCATAGCTACTCATATGTTGTGTGATATACTTTGCAAGTCAAGGTGCATAAATGATATACATGAACTCACTGATCCTTGGAGATTTCTACTCATTAATGGGTGATAAAAAAAATTTCAACTATTGAAGCAACTCTTGCTTATCATCTTCACTATCATATACTGGTTGGATTCTAATAATCTCTATATGAGATTTAAAAATGATCCTCTTCATCGTCAAATTATGCACGAAGGATAAGTTGATCTTTTTCAACATTTGGGACAACAATCTTATCATAGGAATGATTTTTAGAGAGATACGTTACAAGGAAAAATGCATCTATTGCATTATTGCCAATTTCTTCATCATAAGAGAAGTCGACAAAATTTGCTTTCGACATTGGAAAAATATGAAAGGAATGATATGATTTTTCCTTGATTTCTTCAATAGAAACCTCTATTTCAACCTTACGATCAAAGGAACTACGTACTGTATGTTAAATATTCTTTTCAAACTCCTCATAACAATTCCCAAATATAAATTCAGTTGAAAAATACCTTATACAGTGCTCATTAAATGCAACATGGAAATCTATCAAGGAAACTATGCTGGAAGCAGGAAGAGAAAAGTACCATTCTTGTGCATCACCTTTTAAAGAGTACATGAACATTTTCATCAACACATCCTCATGATGAATGTCTATCTGATCCATGCATTGATGAAATGGAATGAGATGATGAGAAGGATTGTCCCCTTGTCTTGTTTTAAAGTAGGAAGGTAATCCATCCATTCTGCCAAAGGAGGCACTAGATTTGGAAAACCAGGGACAACTGAAAAATTGAGAGGTCAAAACCTTTGTGCCAAGATAACCTCCATGGCATTTTTTTCCTAAATCAATGAAGCCACCAAAAGATTCTTCCTTCATGGAGTGGAGTTGTCAAGTGCATAATACAGTCTGTATTATGTGACCACTGTTTTTTCACCATCAAGTGATGGTTATCATCATTGTCATTCTCCCAGGGAAGATATCATCATGTCTTCACTCCCCAGAAACAACACCAGAAATGTTAGCACGAACATTTTTTCTTAGACTGATTTAAGAACAAGCCCAATACCCATAAGAATATAAATAATTAAAACAATTTTATGCTTGGTGTATCAACAAGAAAGAACAATAAATAGGGAAACAGACTATTTGCAGAGGTATTTCAATGGGCATAGAGTCATAACATTCTGCATATCAAAGGAAATCAAACTACATACCAGAAAAAGACTTATATGATGATATATGAAGCTATAGAGAAGATAAAAAAGAGAAGAGCATTCATGAAAAGGGCATCCTCCCTGCAAAATAAATTAAAATAATACTTGAACAAAGATCATGAAAAGAGGCAATCACTGTAAATACTTTGTAGCTCATGAATATTTTACCCATGGACATCCATTTATCTTCAATGTCTTAAATTAATTCAATCAAGATGCAAATGTAAAATGGAAAACAAATAAAACACAATATGATAGTAACAACTCTCATGAATCTCTAATGGAAGAAATGTTACACTCCGATATGCCCAATATATGTTACACTCCGATATGCCTAGTAGGCTTACAAATCAACATACGCAATTTTCCACTCTCTAAGGCCCTTCTCTGATCTCTCCACACCACCTTCATGAAATTTAGAAAACTATATACAAAATTCTCATCCATAAACTCAATGATTCTAGCTGAACTCCTTTACTAAAGTAATACTTAGTTACCATAAAGATAACAACACATTATGAACTGTATCAGCATAACAATTTAAACATCTAAGTCCCTATCCTCATGCCTTCGAGTTCTGAAGTCGATGTGGACCAGATAGTACAGATGGAATTAGTTGGAGTCTGATTCAAATGTAGATATGGCACTTTGTCAATACTTCACAGTGTGGAAATATAGTTCTCTAAAAAACTGAGTGCTTCAACACTTTCACAATGAACATTCGCAGTGAAAGCCCTTTTTCACCTTTCTTCATTTGTGTTGATCACTAAAAGGTGTATGAATTTTATCCACTGATGTCTAAAGGATTTAGAATTTTGATGATGTCAATATTGGTACTAACACATGGATTTGATTAATGTGAGGCTTATAAGTTATTGTGGTGTTTATATATCTACAAAGGATATTAAGCGATCAAATAAAATATTTTCTATGCAAATTTATTCATATCCCTTCAACCGATGTTATTATTTTCTTAGAGTTTTGATCTCGGGTGTTGATATATTTATGTTGAATAGTTTTGAGAACTACGTACATTGGGTGGGAAGAAAAATATGTAAAGTGTCATGATAAAATTTATCAGTGCAATGAAGACTACTGTGTAGAACTGTAAAATTGATGATGACTTTGCACTCCAGTTTTTCATACTTCAAATCTTTATTGTCTTTTTTGTAAACAAAATTGGATTTTCTCCTCTAATTGATGAGATAAACTTGCATCATAGAATATATCGTGGTAAGTGCCATACCATCCTATGTTTTCATGTTTCCAATTTGTATTATGTAGAATTGAAACAATTATTTATTATGAATTTCCTTTTACCAATAATAACATTATAATATCTGAAAATTGAATAAAAATCAATATCTTGGGATTTTTTATCACATGTATATCAATCTCTTAAATTCATGAAAAAGTTGAAGAAAAATAAATTAGGTCAAAGTGCCATTGGTAAATTTGATTCGACCCATGTTCTATTTTATACTAGTCAATTCTTAGTAACAATAATTCCTTCAATTAGAATGCAAAGCTCTCTCTCCTCCACACATTGTAGGTGGAATCTCTCTCTCCTTGACATATTGTAGGTCAAAGTGTTATTTCATGGAGAAGTGGGAGAAGCTAGCTACCAAATCATGGATAAGGTGTGGTGACATAGTACAGTTCTGAAGTAGGAGAATGGAGACAGTGAAGCTTTGATCCAGATTTATGAGCGGAACAAACTGATTAACATATTAAATACAATAAACACAAAAATATGAAGAATAACATAGATATGCAGTGAAAAATATATTCTATTGAAGAAATGAAATAGGATGAAATTGTAAAATTGCAGAACTGAAGCACTTGCTCAAATGGTGGTAGCTATCTCTGAGAAGATATGTGGCTGCTACATGCATCTGTCTAATAAGAATGATTATAATGAGGCTCCATAGGAATTTTTTATATTACTCATGAAGTCCAAAACCCTAGATATCCAAAAACCTAACCCTAGGAGGTGAAAAACCAAAATTCGTGTCGGCCCCTATGGGTAAGTTGGTACCTCAAGTTCTTGTTGTCGTAACTTTTGCATACGACCTACTTTTTAGGCACGTGATAGCCAATTGGAAAGGTATTTCAGAGAGATACACATTACGACGTCAAAATTTGACTACGGCTATAGTTTGACTATAGTGAGCCAAAAAAACATTGTTTAGGGATCCAAAACAACCCTCGAAGTACAACAAGATGTGATGACATGAAAACATACAAAATAAGCCAGTTGGATTAGGTGAGAGGCAACCTGTATCCACTTGGAAGATGTGTAGGGATTCAAACAAACCCAAAAGTGTAGAACCCACAATTACAAAGAAGTACAAAAGAACGTGCTGAACTAAAAACGAACAAGAGGAGCTAGTTGGAATAGGTGGGTGGCCACCAATATCCACCTAGATCAAGGTTGTATTGGTATGTTACTATTTCATTATTTGATGTCCCATATTCATTGTTTCTTTCTATTTTATGTATTGGAAGAAGTTCTTCCAAGTCAGAATCATCCATCGATATCCTAAATGTGAAGAATCAATATCAATATATATATATTGAATCTTGTAGTGGTGCTACTCAAGTAGTTGTGTTTGTTTTCATCTCTTTTCTAGTCTGAGTGGTGTTTTGAGTACAGGTATCCTTGTTGACTCCATCAAGTAATTAAATGAATGGAATATTCCATTTATCGTTGTGAAATGATCACCAATGGTGATCATGCCTCTCAAAGAAAGAGGATCAAGGAGGATGGATAAGTTGGTTTCATGTGTAATCAACTGCGAGGGAGGAAGAAGAGAAATAGAGAGGTCAATCAACCACAAGGAAGAAGAGAAATGGGTAAGAAACAACATCCTTAGAAAATATTCTTATAGTGATGGAAAGCAACATGAAGGTGATAAAGTGGGGAGGTAATTGGAATCTCACTAGAGACAGGGGTGGAAACTCACGAGAGACAAGTGAAAGACAAGGTTATGATTTATGCATCGGAAAATACTAAGAATTTAATGTTTGGAACTAATGCTAAGTTGAAACTTAGCATTATTTCTCATTCACTAATTTTGAAGCCTCTCTTTCCCAAAGTTTGAAGCCACTTTCCTCAATATGAGGGAAAATAATTCCTCAAACTTAAAACTTATTATTAAATAACAAATGTGATATGGAAAATTGCAGGAAATGATTGTAGCTTTGGTTAAAATAGTTGGTTTCCATGTTGTACTAATAGAACAATAGAAAATTGATTATTAATGGTCCCTATAGCCCTGAATGATAGGGACTAATAAGATAAAATCCATTCTCAACTAACCTTCCCTAGATAATTTCATTGAAGGGATGACTTTTTTGGGCTTATAAATACACCTCATATCATTAATATCTTGATTTTATAAGATAGGAACCCTAGTCCATGGGTTTAATAAAAAGAAAACAAAGTTCCTATGGATAACATAGGATGGGAATGTGTTCAAAGCTTTCAAATAAAAGGTGTGCAACTCTTTAAAGTTAGATTATTGAATTGGAGACTTTCACATAAGATATAAGTTGATACCTTACGATTTGTCATGGGAAGTATTAATATTATTGAACTTGAGACTTTCACATAACATATAAGTTGATACCTTACAATATGTCATGGGAAATAATTTGATGAAGCATGGAAAGGTTATTTATTACCATCCTTAAATTTGTAGACAATGGAAATGATTAATTAACTAACTAATGAAAATCATTTGCTTAAAACATAACACAAAGTTGAAAATATAATATAGTAGGAAACAATGACTCGTATAAAATACTATTTCATTAACGTGGAAAGAATGACTCATGTAGGTCATCAACCATTCAAATTTATGGTAGATTTCATTAAAATGGACATTTCATATGTGTAGTAGTTAAATTTGGATATTTGGTACAAAAATGGTGCCTAAAATAAGAACGTAAATGTTTTGACAAGGCACCCAATAGTCTCACTTATGGCCATGATGCAACTTGATAAGTTGAACATGGATATTTCATATATGCATAGTGTAGTCATACTATCTTCCATTCATACATCACATACATTAATAAAGGAAAGGATATTAATTACAATGAGGTTTCACAACAACAAAAATGGAATAATTTACCACTATATGCAACTCTTCTTAGATTTGGTGGCTCGGAGGTAGTTTTTCATTGGCGACACTGAGTATGCAAAAGTGTCTGAGAATATTTTCTCCCTAGTGAATTTATAAAGTATTTTATAAAGTGATTTTATAAATTCAAGTTGAACCTTTTAATTTTTAATGTGTAAAAGTGACTTTATGAGGGTGTGGGTCACTTAAGTCACTTATGTGATCTCAATAAATGATTAAGTCGCGACCATGGATATCATGAGGGAAATATTTGATCTTGACCATCAATCTCATTGGAATACCAAGGGTTAGGTAAGTTACACATTAGATTATGTATTGGAATATTCACCAATACTGAGAGGGGGGGTGAACTAGTATTGAACACTTTTTACCACTTTTAACAAAAACATGTAAACATCAACTTATCAATAGTTTATCACTTATGATTGAATTTAAAATTTCATGAACATATAACCATAAATAGTACCATTCAATAATACATCACATCATACAGAATGCACAATATATTTTTGTGTGGAAACCCAAATGGGAGAAAACAAAAAAATGCTTTCTTATATATCAGAAGACTGCATTCATAGGAAGCACCAACTTCCAAAATTATCGACAAGAACTAGAAGGAGGCACCAACTCCTTGTTTATAGAATCCAACTTGAAGGAATCTACAACTCCCTAAATTCTCCAACTCCAAATGGAAGGAGGCTCCAACCCCCTAGTTTTATGAGACCCAACTCAAAGGAAGTTATGAATCCATGTATTCTCAATCACCAACATGAAGGAGGCTTCAACCCCCAAGTTTATAGGATCCAACCTAAAGGAAGCTACAAATCCATGAATTCTTCATCTCCAACTGGAAGGAGGCTACAAAACCCTTTCCTTGCCCCTTCCTTCCTCTTTGAAATATAAATGGAGACTCAACCTATCATTGCAATTGTCACTGTCATTGATAATCAGCCTATCACTGTAACTCATAATCAAACTATCACTGATAATCAAACTGTCATTGATAATAAACCTGTCACTATAACTTATGATCAATTTGTCATTGTCACTAATATATTAACCTCATCAAACCAGATCTATTAACATAAAATATATGCCAAGATAAATAAGATCATATCTCAAAACATATGCCCAAAATAATCAATATGTCAGCCATTTGGATATCAATGGCCACCCAACTTTTCCAACTGGCTCAAAACAATTTTCTGGCAAATTTGGTAATTTACTATTTTTAGCAGTTTTCACTTCCAAAGTTGTTTTGAGGCCCTAAACGATGTTTTTTGGGGGAAAACGGGGATAAATATGGAATTTCTATATATATTTCTACAAAATGAATCTCCTCAATTATACCTTTCCAACGAGTTATCATACGCCTAAAAAAAATATCGTATGCAAAAGTTACGACCCCAGGAAGTTGATGTACTAACTTACCCAAACGAGGCCCATGTGACTTTTGGAACTTCATCTCTTAGGGTTAGGTTTTTTGATGTCTAGGGTTTTTGGCATTCCTGTTTATTGTAAAAATGCCTTTAGAGCCTCATTGTAATCATCTTCTTGAGAATGAGCATATTTGTCACATCTCTTCTCAGAGATAAGTCCCCACCATTCCAACAAGCTTGTTTCGACTACATTTTACAGTTTCAACTTATTTCCTTATTGAATAGAAAACTAGTTTTATTGTATCTCTGTTATTTTGTGTTAATCACATATTAATAATCTGTAGTCATTTCATTCTTTTCATAAAATCTCGATCAGTGGTATCAGAGCAGTCTTCTCCTTGTCATCTTAATGCATGTCCCCAACGAGGTCGGAGTACAAAGAGTTGGGTCTCGATCTTGTTTCTCTTGAGGAAAAAATATCTCGCAATCCCAAGTGACCTCTCATGGAGAGAGAAAATAAAGATGATGGGACATGAGATCCTTTCAAACTGTTGATTGAGGAAGCCCCCATGCAACAAAGGAACAAGATGATGGATAGTTTCATGCAAATCCTTCGATGGCTACCAACAGACGATGCATCTTCTTCAAGAGGAGGTGCCGCCCCCTTAAAGGTATAAATAAACTTCAATATTCCTGTATTTTAAGGTCATATAGACGTAGATGTTGTATAAAAGTGGTTGAATCTGATAGAAGGGTATTTTTTTTCCATAACTTTTCAAATAGAGAAAATATTACTTTTGTGCTCCTCAAAGT
Source organism: Picea mariana (assembly GCA_032191745.1). Taxonomy (NCBI): domain Eukaryota; kingdom Viridiplantae; phylum Streptophyta; class Pinopsida; order Pinales; family Pinaceae; genus Picea; species Picea mariana. Next base: position 188,569 of record JASDQU010738253.1, on the reverse strand, counting down.
CATTCCTCATGTCAAAGATTGGTGGAAAACTTTCTGTGAGCAAAAGGAAATAGAGGAACCCTCATTATTTATGGTCACTACCACATGAGAATCCTTTAGGGATGCTATTAAGGAACAATACTACCCTGTCAAAAGTTATGACGACTTTTATACCTAATGGAGCACACTGCGGCAAGAAAGAGACCAAGGAGTGCCAGATTTCACAAATATCCTCCCTACCTTTTGCACCAAGCTAGGTATAAAATATTCGGAGCAACATCTGGTGCTAAAGTATTAGGGTTCTCTACATAGATACATATAGACCGAAATGGAATTTATGGACATCTCATCCTTAGGTGTGGCATACCAATATGCCATCAAAATCGAGCAGAATCTCAAACAAAAGACACAGCAATTTGAGCCTGGTAACCCCTCACAACAAAATCCAAGAAATGGTGGCCCCAACCCACAGAACAAAGGATAGAGAAAATACGGCTAGTATCAGGACAACCAGTCCAAGCCAAAATAAAATAAGGACACCAGAAAGACAAAGAAAGATACCAAAAAGTGGTGTGACTTCCATAAGAGCCCTTGGCATAACACTGTTGATTTCTGCTCAAAGCAGTCGTTGGTGGTCGAAGTGAAAGCTTATAAATTAGATGCGAGTTATGAATCTGAGCCATAACTAGAAATGGGAAGACAGATCATTGACGTGGAACCCTGTGCCACCGTCTCGACCACCAAGCTTCAGCCTGGTGAACCAGATGAGCCAGAAGTAGGAGAGCCCCTCTTCCATTCACATATGTGGGTAAAAGGCAGTCTGTTGCACTTCATCATTGATAGCGGTAGCCAAAAGAAACTAATCTCAGCAGAGGTCATCAAGTGGCTAGCCCTGCCAACAACACCGCACCCACAACCCTAGACCATTGAATGGCTCTGCCAAGGAAGCGATCTTCGCATCAGCCAATAGTGTCGACTCTCGTATGATATCAAGCCCTTCAAAGATGAGGTATTGTGTGATGTTTCTCCTTTCAAAGTTTGTGATGCTCTTTTGGGTCAACCTTATTTATGGAAACATCATGTTGTATATGAGTCTAGACCTCGTAGTGTTATTATTACTTTGAACCAAAAATTGTATACGATAGTTGAGGTAGTCCCACCTAATGTTATTTCCTTCATCTTTGCTAAGCAATGTAGGAAGTTCATCTCTCAGACATGGACTTTCTTCTTCTTCGTCATTCACTCTCAGAATAAGAGAAATATCACAACCACATCCAAGGTATCTGTGGTCGACCTCTCCACACAGCAGAAGCAAGTAGATAAGCTCATGGAAGAATACTCAAATATCTTCTCCTCACCTATTAGGGTACCTCTACACTGCCAGGTCAAGCACCCCATCGATCTTACCACTGGTGTGTCGTAGCCCAATGGGCCATTCTATCCCTACTCTCTCTTAGACAGTGAGGAGATCAAGCAATAGATCCCATAACTGCTCCACAAGGGGCACATCCGTCCCAACTCATCACCTTACTGGAGCCCAATCATGCTGGTACAGAATAAAGATGGAACCTGGCGACTCTTCATTGATTACCAGGATCTGAATAAAATCACAATCAGAAACCAGTACCTGATTCCCTAAATCGATGAACTACTTGATCAACTCACGGGGGCCAAATACTTCAGTAAGATTGATCTGAAGTTTGGATACCACCAGGTCCCGATAGAACAGGCAGATGTATGGAATACTACCTTCAAGTTAAAGGAAGGCCTCTTTGAATGGTTGGTCATGCCCTTTGGTTTGAAAAATGCTCTAGCCACTTTCATGAGGATGATGGAGGATATCCTGCAACCATTCACCAATATTTTTGTAGTGATGTAACTGGATGACATTCTCATTTACAGAAAGACTTGGTCCGAGCACTTGCAGCATATTCAGCATGTTTTGCACACCATGGGGCAGCATAAGCTATACGCCAACTTGGAAAAATGCTCCTTCGGCATAGACAGGGTCCATTATCTGGGATACATCGTTGATCAATATGGTGTACATGTGGATCCAACCAAGATCCAAGTCATCCGGAACTGGCGAGCTCCAACCACACTCACTGAGATTTGGAGCTTCTTAGGCCTTGATAATTTCTACCGCAGGTTCATGTTGGGATTCTCCCATATTGCACGGGTCCTCATACAAATAACCAGAGGTGGTGGTAAGGCTAAATTTGCATGGGGTCAATCCCAACAAAAAGTGTTCAATGATTTGAAGCAATGCTTGCACTCATCCCTAGTACTTTCACTACCAGACCTGCAATAGCCCTTTGAGATCGAGACAGATGCTTCAGACTATGATGTGGGAATCATTCTCACTCAACATGGCCACCCCGTGGACTATCATAATGAGACACTATCAGATGTTGTCTGTAAATACCCTACTTATGACAAAGAAATCTACTCCATTGTGCAAGCCTTCCGCCAGTGGAGAACTTACATTCTTGGGAAGGATACAGTCATCCACATTAATCATAAGCCACTGCAGTTCATGTAGACACAAGGAAAATTGCAGAATGACCACCATCAAAAGTGGTCCACATACTTGCAGCAATTCCACCTCAACATCAAGTATAAAATAGGAAGCACCAATCGCATTCCTGATTGCCTTAGTAGACCGCCATTTGCATCACTCACCACGGTGCTAGACTCTTATGACCATGAGACCACTAGATGTCCCCAAATCTATGAGACAGACCCAGACTTTTCCACCACCTACCAAATGTTAGGTGCAAATGAAGTTGTCGATAATTTCCATCTTCGGCATGGGTTGTTGTGTCGTTTGGGCCATATCTTTCTTCCATCAAGCGAGTGAGTGAAGTTGATCTGGGAAGACCACTACAGTCCGGTGGCAGGACACTTCAACATCAAAAAGATAGTGGCGATGCTAGAAAAACATTTCTACTGACCGAAACTTTGACAGGAGGTGAGCAAGTATATCAGGTCTTGCACTGCCTGCACTATTTCCAAACTGACAACTAAGAAATAGGGTCTGTACACCCCTCTTCCTACTCCTAACATGCCATGGGAATCCATCTCAATGGACTACATGTCAGGCCTCTCGTCCACCAAGTGGGGAAATGAATGTGTTTTTGTGGTTGTTGATTGCTTTTCTAAGATGGTGATTCTAGTTTCCTGCAAGAAGAACATGACAACAGAGGCCACTGGCAAGCTCTTCTTTGAACGAGTCTGGGTACATTTTGGAATCCCACAAACCATTGTCTCATATTGGGACAATCGATTTCTCAACACATTCTGGTTGAGCCTCTGGTCACTATTGGACACCAATCTCACCAAATCCATGGCCTTCCACCCCCAGACAAATGGCCAAAATAAGGTCGTAAATCGAATGATTTTTCATATTCTTCGCATGTATAATTCAAAGCACCTTCTCACATGGGATGAGAGCCTTCTCTATGTCCAACATAGATACAACCAAGCCCTACATAGCTCAACCAACCACAGCCCCTTTCAGGTGGGATTGGGATTCCAACCATTGGATCCCATAGATGTTGCACTTCCCCTTGCAGTCACCTCGACTGACTCATCTCCTACTCCAACTAAAGCTAACAAAGCCACCTGGTTCATTGAGAGGATCCCACACATTCGACAATAGGTTCAAGATATCCTACAGAAGTTGGCTGACAAGTACAAGCAGCTCCATGATCAACATCGGGTGCCACATAAGTTTCAGGTGGGCGACAAAGTTTGGTTTCACTTGTAGAAAGAACACCTTACAGGACCCCATCAGAAGCTTCTCCCACTCCATTATGGGCCATACACCATCACCAAGGACATGGGGGATAATTCTTTTGAGCTCAACATTCCTCCTTTCCTTGGCCTGCACCCAGTGTTCAACATGGATCTCTTTCACCCTTATTTCCCACCATTATTGGACACCTCAGAAGTAGCAGAACAAATGACACCAATAGAGCTCCACCTAGACTGCATAAAATAGGCATCTAGTGATCATATTTTGGACACACAGATCAAGGGCACTCGACAACAAAGGATCAAACTTTATCGAGTCGTCATAGCAGGGTAGCTGCTACACCAAGGCAAGTGGTTCACCCGGGGGCCAAATTCAACAGAAATTTCCCCATCTGATGGGGAAACTCAACCCAATGGAGAAAATTTATTCCTAAGGAGGGAGTATTGATCCAGGTGGATATCAGTGGCCACCCAGCTTTTCCAACTGGCTCAAAACAGTTTTCTGGAAAATTTGGTAATTTACTATTTTTAGTAGTTTTTCACTTCCGGAGCCGTTTTGAGGCCCTAACTGATGTTTTTTTGGGTAAACGAGGAGAAATATCTATGTTCCTTCGATATTTCCCCCAAAATGAATCTCCCTGAAGATATCTTTCTAACAAACTATCATACGCCTAAAATGGAGATCATGTGCAAAAGTTACGACCTCGGGAAGGTGATGTACTAACTTACCCAAATGGGACCCACATGACTTTTGGCACTTCATCCCCTAGGGTTAGGTTTTTGGATGTCTAGGGTTTTTGGCATTCTTTTTAATTGTAAAAAGGCCTTTAGAGCCTCATTTTAATCATCTTCTTGTGAATGAGCACAGTCGTCACATCTCTTTTCAAAGATAAGCCACCACCATTCCAACAAGCTTGTTTCCGTTGCATTTTACAGTTTCATCTTATTTCCGTATTGAATAGAAAACCAATTTTACTGTATCTCTGTTATTTTGTGTTAAGAACCTGTTAATAATTTGTAGTCATTTTGTTCTTATCATAAAATCTGGATCAAGATGTGCATCCAAACCATGTCCCATGATATATCTTAAGCATATTCCATAACCTCCATAAACCATGTACGAAGGATATACCTCAAACATATGCCATATCATTCATGATATTCCTCAACCATGTACCAAACAATCTGCCTCAAACATATTTCATATCATTCATAATATTCCTCAATGATGTACCAAAAGATATGTCATAAGCCATGTACTAAGCATGTACCAAAATATGTTTCAAGTATGTACTAAGCATGTACCAAAATATGTCTCAAGAATGTACTAAGAATCTACTGAAATCTCTTATATGTGCATCAAGAATAATCCAGGATCTTCAAAATATCACTAACATATGTCTCTATCCATGTGCCAAAGGCCCTCTAATATACGCCTCAAAGAAAATACAAAAATATCCAAGACATACTTCAAAACATGTAGACAAACATACCTTTCATGATGAAGAAACCCTAATGCATCACATCTCTGATCATCCTACCTTTATCAACCTTAGAATCAAGACTAGGGATCCTTCTTCAAAAAATATTCACAGATCTGCTACTCATACAATGTCAACCCATGGAAATTCGCTCTTTGCTTCACCATGACCTATACACATCCTCTCTTTTATCCACTGTGACCCACATATATCTTCTCTTTTCTCCACTGTGACCTGCAAATAACCTCAAAAATATTCCCTTTATTTCACTGTGATGTACATACATCCACACTTTTATCCATTGTGACCCATGAATAACCTCATAAATCTAAACCTTACTCCACTACAACCTACAGATAACCTCAAAAAACTAGTATAGTCACCTCTTTGTCTGCTCGACCTCCTTTCCCCTAAGATAGATTTTCTTTGCTGAGATCACCAATCCTCCTAGGATAAGTGCAGAACCACGTATGCTATCTCCATACCATAAACACACACTTTATTGAATGAACAAATGAAAGGTTCTTGATGTGTATTTATACCTTTTCAAATACCTCCTTTATTTGACTTTATGGACGACCTGTAACTTCTTGTTGCAACAACATTTTCTCCTTTAATTAATTTTTTGCCCAAATTGTAATTTCACATCCATACTTTTGGGATTCATATTTAATAGGGCATAACCTCTCAACCATGAGGAGCCACATGACGTACAATATAACCATTGGAAATGACATGACATGGAATATCCATCTATAAGGGTTTTACATGTATTTTCAATGTCCTCGATCCTCATTTTCTTCAAACACATTTGGGATTCATGACCATACCTTCGAGGATTCTTGTAGACTTCTTGAAAGTGTCTTCCTGTGAGGTCCATTCTTAAAGCTACATCGTAATGAGACATCAATCCTTACTTCTTCTAGAGTTGACATCAATCATTACTTCTAGGGGCTTATGGGGCTTCAAAACTTCTTTCAGGTTTGACATCAATGAAAACCAACCTTAAAAAAATATCCCCCTTTGGAATTGATGGAAACACTCATACTCCCCCTATGACCATTGCTCCTCTTGTCTTCCCGCACTTTGATTTTTATCTAGCCCTTTGAAATCAATGGAAAAGGTTAATTCCCTCTAAAAATATGCCTTCTTTTAACAATATCACTCCCCCTATATTCATGCTTAGATATTTCTTTCCTTCGTTTGTTCATTCTCTTCCCATTTGAGATTAAGGTTAACTCCCTTTGAATATTTATCTCCCCCTATATTCTTCTACACGATGTCGTGTAGATCAATGTGGGGCTTCTTTTATATGATTTCTTTCATCTCTTCTGGTGCTCATTGTCAATTGGTTCTTCATGTTATTGTAACCAGTGACATATATTAAAATCATTCATTCTTGAATTCAAGTATTCATAGCTTGAGCTATCTTCATTGAGCTGACATCAATGACATAATCATTCAACAATATTTTCCCTTGATAGTATAACTCCTCCGGGTGGTTTATCTTCTCATGTCTTGGTGTGCCTTTCACGGATTTCCTTTCTATGAATTGATGTATCCACCTGTTAATATTCTTCTCTTGTTGATTCATATTCTTTACTGAACATCCCTCTTGACAGTTAATGATAACGAGTACCTCTTCTTTTCTAAAATTCCTCCTAAGCTCATGATTCCATGAGCTATCATGTATCTTCTCTGGTTCATGTCATGTATTGTGTTCTAGACCTACCACATATCTCATGAATTCATCTTTGTCCATATGTCATGAAGCTATCCACGATTCTACTACTCAAATGCAAACAATCTCGACCCATATGTCACTTTATTATTCTGAATACTTCTTTGAATATTCCTACTTCTCAAACTGAATCAATTTTTTCCAATAGTTTTCTCAATCTCCAAATCAAACTCTAGACATTTGCAACTAGTACACATTATCAAATCTATACTGAATGTATCCATTCTTGAATACATGTTTGAAATCCTTGATACAATCATGAATATTTTCCTCAAAAGTGTATCAATTATACTCTACCATTTGACCTCTTCATACCTACATGGGGATGAGTTATGAAGACCTCTTCTTAATATGTCATGAGACATTCTGCACTTCTACCATCAGGTCATTTTGAATCTTCCTTCCAAAAACTTCATACTTCTTGAAAGATAGTTCTCTAATATGTAATAATTTCTTCTTAGACTCCCCCTCTTCAACATTCACATATATTTGGGGTCTCCAAGCTAGATGGATTAGAACAATATATAAGACCGCTCTGTTGTAGGATCATCACTCTAAATTTTGACATCTTCCTCTTTACTTGTAGATTCATCATTATCTCTCAACTCTGTAAATCCTTCAAGTATGATCTTTGGGAGTTTTTCATTCACCAGTTCTTCCTGTTTTTCTTTCCTTCTCCATATTTTTTGGTACCTGATATCAATGTTTTCTTTCATGTAACTCTCCATCATCCTTCTACAATCATGAGCTATGTGTCCATAGTTGTGGAATTTTTAACATTTAATATTGTAGGGGGTCACATAAGCATTTATTTCTTGAACATTTCTTTCATATGCTCTTGAATCTACACTTTGGGATAAACTATGATGATACCTTTTCTTGCATAGAAAATATGGACTCAATTTGATTACCCCTTTCCATTGTGGCAAACAAGGGGTGGAAAGTTCACTAGATGGATGTGAAGGATTATTTTCTTCATGGGGATCCCTTAGAGGATATTTACATGGAGCAGTCACAGGGGTTCATTCATAACTCATCCTTAGTATAAGAAGTACCTCTATGGCCTCAAGTAGGAACTTAGAACACAATATGTGAATATGGATGCCTACTTTCTCTCTCAGCACTTTGTGAGATGAAAACCAAATATGAACATATACATGATGAGGACCTTAGACTCCATGTTGATCCTAGTTCTGTATGTTGATGACCTCCTAATCATAGAAACTTTGTCCTCAACAATTTTTGCAGTCAAATTCATTCCTCACGATAGGTTCCTTATGACGGACATGGGTCCACTGCACTATTTACTTGGTCTCAAGATTAGTCAGAATACTTAAGGCATCAATCTATCTCAAAATAAGTATTCTTGGGATATCTTAGTTAGATTCCATGTGACTGACTACAAGTCGGTAGCCACACAATTTCTATCTCGGGTACATGTTGAGGATTGTAGGGATACATTAGTAGTGGACAACACCTTGTATCGACAACCTGTCGGGATCCTTCTCTATCTCACCCACACCTAGTCGAATCTCTGATATATAGAATGGGTAGTTTCTAGGTACATGTAGGAGCCTCATGAGCTACAATGTAAGGATTCCAAGCACATCCTTAGATATGTTCAAGGCGCCACAGGTTATGGGATCCACTATGTAGAATATTGTGCATTGGATCTCCTGGGATTCACTGATTATGATTGGGCTTACAATAGAAGAGATCACAATTCCACATCTAGTTATATGTTTAGTTTGGGTTTTGGTCCCATCTATTGGTTAAGAAAAATATTGTTATCTATTTCTCTATTGTTGGCAGAGGCATGGTACAAAGGAGCGATCAATGTCACTATTACGACACTTTGGCCAAAAAAATTCCTCAATGAGCTTGGAATCTAGTTTAATCATCCGAATTTTATTTAGTGTGACAATCATAGTACTCTCAAGTTTTAGAAAGACCCAGTGAAGTGACAGTGGATGAAACACATCGAGATCCATATGCACTACATCAAAGTGTTGGTACATGATAGGATCATTGATTTGTAGTATTTTCCATCCGCCAAACAAACTACAAACATCTTCATCAAGACATTTATTGAGCAAAAGTTCCACTTCTTTTGCAATCATCTTGGAGTGAAGGACACAATTTCTT
>JASDQU010738253.1:153725-179240 GCA_032191745.1 Picea mariana | reverse complement strand
TTTCATTCGTATATGCATTGTGAAATGGGTAGCTAACATGGCCTTTGTTGTCGGGACCCATTCATAACGCACATCCTATTAGTGGTCATGGGGGGTGTTGGATATATTACACACTCACCTAAGTAATTATTTTCCTAAGGTTGATAGTCCAATGTTGAGAACGCTTCCTTAGATGAGAATATTCTCTCTAGAGAATGTTCCCCTACAAAATAGGGTGCTCCTCTTCATATCATAGTCATTTACACTCAATTATACTAGTGGATGTCACTCATGCATGGAAACCTATGTTTTATCACCAATAATTGCATGTGTTTCTCTCACTTCCACACGTGTGACTCAATTAGCTGACGATTGCATGGATAGGTTAACTAGGACTATGTGGTAGATTAGTTTGGTTTTTGTCAGTGAGTGTGTAGATCTCTCTAGATCACTACGATGGAAAATTTACTTAGCAATGTAGAGTATATCATGTGTAATTAATCATTTTCTCATTAATGAATACAATTTTATTGATTAGTTTCTCTCATGTCTTCTCTCCTTCTCTCAATTTGTGAGCTTTGTACAAATTTATATTAGCTATATTCTTGGTGAATGTTTCACCAAACTTCTACTCTTCCCACAACTTTGATCGCTAACAAATACTCCCATACTCCTTATTGTTTAAGTATTTGAGGGAATAATCCATATGTCAGTCTCTAGTCCAAATCTAATGTAGCCTGGATCGAAGTTCAATTCCCTTATATTTGCGATTATTTTATAGACCTATTAAGTGGCATAGATTAGGTGTAAGTGGCATAGATTAGATAATTTATTAGGGATTATATTATATCTTATGAGAGATCTCCTCATATTCTTTCTTCATGACCCTCTTGTCAATGCAGTGGATGACAATAATTTTCTATCCATATCTCCATATAAACAACATAGTGTAGAAAATTGAATCATCCTACCAGATGGTCCAACCATTAGCCTAACGCAGCTGACAAATAAGATCCCAACATGAAATTTTCACACATAGGTACCTTTCCCTAAGTGTCGTAAGTGTCATATAAGTGTCTCATACACCTCGACACCATGGAATAACATACTCCGCAATCCCTACTCAGTTTGGAGGAGAAATACATTACATGAAGGCCAAAATACCAAGTGCACATGAATTATTATTAATATTCATGAAAAATATTAAGTGTGAGAATCCACCTCACATTTGGTTTCCTATTTTTTAGGGAAGGTGGAGGATCTCATGGATGGTTGAAATATTTCCTCCTTAAAATCCTTGAGAGATATTTCCTCCCTAAAATCCTTAAGAGATATTTTTTCCCTAAATATATTTCAGATACCTTTTTAGTGGATCAAATGAGTGATACTCTCCATGTTGGTTAAGACTCCAAATCCTATATAATGAGGGCTTTCCATGGAGAAAGAGTGTGGATATTTGAGGTATTAAACCTATGCTCTTAGGAGAAAGCTTTCGGATATCAAACCTATGATTTTGGGAGCTTTTTGCAAGGGCTGGACGAGGAGGACTTGGAGAATTTGTTGCAACTGCACCCAAAGTCTGTAAGTATTTCTTTAATAGTTATCATTAATATATTGTTTGTCATATTTCCTTCTAAACCATTTCTCTTTACATATGTTTATCTTATAGATGGATTTGATTGGACTAATATTATGGAGTAGAGTAGGATCTCTTCGTCTTGTTGTCCATTGCATTGCAAGTGTAAAAAAATGCTAAGGAGCTCAAAGATCAAGCTCAAGTTGTACTAGCAAGGAAAAACATCAGAATAAGGTGCATCACACTTTCTTCCTTCTCCTTCTCTTTCTGATTATTTAGTTAGATTCAAAGGAATGTTAGTGTCCATTTGCACCTTCCTGTCTTGGTATAGGGGTCTAGAGTCCAAGTGGATATTCACCTATCTGTAGGCGGATTTTCCTACAAAAATAGGTTAGACTATGGAGATACAAAGTGTTCATAATATATTTATATTCCATTTTGTTAATTTCATAAGAAGAGACAAATATGAGAAAAAGCATGAGAAAATTTATTCGGGCATGGCTCTCCCTTGTCATTATTAAATAGATTTTCTACAATAGATATTTAGAAACCCTAGATATTTGTTACTTTCAAAAATAACAATTTGCTAAGAACTAGCTAACAACTTTCCATAAATAGAAAAATAAAAAATCAGCTAATCACCCAACTAAATAATCTATGTATACTTGGTTAACATGAGATATTATATGTTTTAACACTCCTTGTTTATCCCAATCGTTACATTCTTCAACACTGATAATGCCTAAGTGTTGTCTCTGAAACTAAAAAATGATTCTTCCTAATGGTTTGGTGAATATATATGCTAAATATATAGATCCACAAAATTGAAGAGAAATGTCACCATTTTTAACAAGCTCATGAATGAAGTGATAACAAGTGTCATTGTGTTTTGTTTTTTGGTGAAACACGAGGTTTTTGGATAATGCAATTGTTGAACTGTTGTCATTGAAAAAAGAACTTGTTTCCTTCTCCACATGTGCAATTTATTTCAAGAGTGTTGTTATACATACTATATGGCATGATGTTGTAGTGGCTACTATATATTTTGCTTCTACGGAGGATATTGATACAATGGGTTTATTCTTACAATTCCATGAGATCAAATTTTTGCCTAAATGAAAAGCATTTCCTAGGTTCCTTCCTATTATCAATGCTACCAAAAACATCACTCTATGTGTATCCTATAAGTATGTTGTCTTAAGAATTTGTTTACCACAATCCATAATCAACTATACCTGCTATATACGTTAAAAATATTTCTCCAACTTTCGAGCGAGAGCCCTTGGGAGATTCCATAAATATGGAAATGAAGCTAACTGCATACATAATATTAGGTCTACCTGCAATGAGGTACATGAGGCTTCCTAGAATCCTCTTATACATTGTTGAATCAAATCATAGTCCATCATCCCGCTTCCTCAATTTTGTTCTTGTTGCAATAGTTGTTCATGCTAGGTTGCATTTGCTTATCCTGAACCTCTTTAATATATTTGTAGCATACACTTGTTGACATATGAAAATTCCTTGAGTGGATTGCTTAACTTTAATTCCCAAAAAATACTTCAACCCAAAAATCATTGGATATATTCTTAGATTTTATCATGCTCCTTCCCATGTTCGTCATAGTCTAATTCTTCTTTCGTCCAATCTATTCTCCTACAGATTATTTTGACTCATTTTTCCAATACTTATTATATTATGTCTAAGATTAGGTACATAGAAGACATAAAGAATGTATTTATTCTCATTACACCTTTTCTTAAGACCTCGACATGATAATCATATCCTAAAGTAATTTCGTATTGAATAGAACTATCCATGCTTGAAAAAAACCTTTTGTTACCTATCATGTGATTGTTGCAACCATTTTCCACAACAAAGATCCTTTTTGTGATCGTCTTTAGTGATTTGACATGAAATGAACATTGTCTCAAATGTCCCTTCTTTAGTGTTGGAGATATTAGCATTTCCCTTGCTCTTTGATTTTGAGAGTATTTAGCCTCTTTTTATTATTCTAATTGTTATGGTATTGTTCTTCCTTCTACTTGATGGTTTCCTTTACCTCTTTGACCTATTCCTCTCTTTCCTCTGCCTCCATATCTACCAATTAATGTCAGAGACTTGAAGGCATGTCCCAAGTATTCCTCTTCATGTTGATTAATGATTCATGGGACAAAATAGAACCCATAAATTCTTTGATTGTTATTTTAGGAAGATCTTTGGACACTTCTATGGTAATGACAACCATTTTAATTTTTTTTACTTAGACTACTTATAAATTTTTCAACAAGTTTTTTACAATTTTCTCTCCATGAATACTGAGTTGATTCACAACTCCCATCACTATGGTCATGAATGTAGTGTACCCTTTTACACTACCGAGGTTTTTAAACCTGTCAGTTACCATTCTATACATGAATTTTATACATAATTCATATAGACATTATAAGCACATGCATTTAAATAATTAAACACACATAAATCTCAGAGTAAAATATGTAAGTTACTGTTTACAATTAATCAAGCCATAGAATTCAACAGTAATTCATTTACACAGCGGAAAAACCTGATAATATAAACAGCACAGTCATGCCAAAATGTGAAAGAACATAGTCAGATACTTATTTTTATCAATGGTGGAAATCCACCAACTAAATGCAGGCCTTCCACGAACCTCCCAGCCTTAGACCACACTGTTCATCATCTCAACAATGGGTCACCCTCGAGCTAGGACCGAGCTCCACCCCAAGGCAAGGAATCCTAGGCTAGGCTGAGGTTACAGGGAACATAACACATACACAACCACCAGGAAGAAAGCTCTCCCAGGAATCTCCCTCGCTCATTGCCCACAGACCCTCATTCCCCACATGCCTGTTACACCCTAGGAGAGTGCACCTTCTCTGTCACCTAGACAGTCCTTCGGCTGCCAGTCTCCCTTACCTTGGGTTACAGGAACAGACCGGACCGGAAGTCTCCGGGCTTTATGGCAGCTACAGCGTTCCTTCCAGGAGTTCTCTTCCCCCTCTACGCACTCTCTCACCTAGAGGGAGTTGCTCACAAGACAACAAGCCTCATGCAATTCAGTACTGCATAGTCTCAATGATTCCACGGGAAAACAGACACAGACTCTCCAAAAACTGGATTCGGCAATCACAGGATGGCTTCACAGTCACGGCTTCGGAACAGGGAATGCTTGCATAGGCTCACTTAGCTTTCCCGAACAAGCAAGGCTCTTCCCCAAAATCAACATAGGCTTCACGTAGGCCGGGGTTACATGCAGGAGATTTCTCAGAATCAGACACAGACTCCACAGCTCTGGACAGGGGTGTACACGGATTCTTCAAGACAAACACAGGATTTCTTTTCTGTATCAGAATTACATGAGGGTCTCTTGCAGATTGGCTTCCCTTGATCACCCTCAGGGCAGTCGGATCGAATGGATGAGACCCCCCCCTCATGGCTTACTTCGTCTATTTTATTTGCATGCACCAGGATTGACACTTGTCACCCTGGGAACTCCATGCGCTCCACCAGCACGCGTTCCTCCCACCATTTGGGAATTCACGTGTCCTTCCAAAAGGACTTAGGATAAAAACATGTGATGCACATAACTTTTTGAAACAATATTAAAATATTATTTCCAGGTTTAAGACCCTAGGCTCCTCACTCATCCCCTTTCCCACCTTCCAGCCCCTAGTTCCTTTCCCACTCTATGGACGCTCAGTCCCCCTTCACTCATTCATCGTGGTCGATCTGCACCTAGTGGTGTTTATATTTTATTAAATATTATGCATACATACAAGTACAACAATAGGCTCCTGGCCTTCAAACACTTAGGCTTCCTAGCCTAACAACCACATAAGCCTTCCAGCTTATACAAAACTTGGCTCACCAGCCTATGGAACATTTTTACAATACATTGGATATATCATGATCTGTAACGAGGCTCGACCTTGGGGACACTACAATCCCCCTCCCCTTATTTTTGCACTATCCTCAGTGCAACTTACATTGCCTTTGCGTGTCCTTCAAAATTTTCAAAAAGATGCGGGTATTCTGCCTGCATAACTTCTTCATGCTCCCATGTCGCATCCTCAGGACCGTACCAGGTCCACTAGATCTTTACAAGCCCTATAGCTCGATTCCAGAGCTGCTTTCTTTTGCTTTCCAATATGCGCACAGGATGCACTTTCAGGACACCTTCTGGTTCCACCTGAATCACAGTCCAATCGATAACATGATTAGCATCGGGTACATATTTCTTAAGAAGTGAAACATGAAACACATTATGTACAGTCATAGATGCAGGTAATGCAAGCATGTATGCAACTGGACCAATCCTTTCCAGGATCTCAAATGCCCCACAAAATCTTGCTGCCAACTTGGCGCAACTTCCCAATTTCAGGGAACTTCTGTTAGTTTTCACTTTCAGGACAAATTGGTCACCCACTTTGAATTCTCTATGGGTTCTGTTACTATCAGCGTAACTTTTCTGCCTGTCCTGGGCAGCTTTCAATTTCTGATTGATTTTGATCATCTGATCTTCCATCTCTTTGAGTAGTTCAGGTCCAAATACTACTCTGTTAGCTGGATTATCCCAGCTCACTGGAGTGTTGCACTTTCTTCCATACAGTGCTTTGAATGGGCTCATCTTCAGTGATGCATGATACCCATTGTTGTAGGCAAATTCTACCAAATGCAGGTAGTCTTCCCACCTTGATGGTTTATCCATCACATACATTTTCAGAATGTCTTTGATTACTCTGTTCACTCTCTCTGTCTGTCCATCCGACTCGGGATGATACACTGTACTAAAGTTCAGATTCGTTCTGAATCCCTTGAACAGTCCTTTCCAGAAATTTGAAGTGAATTTCGGGTCCCTATCAGATACAATTGTCTTAGGAATTCCATGCAAGCGTGCAACTTCTTTTAAAAAGATATCAGCAACATCTACTGCTCTGTGGGTGGTTTTCAGTGGAATAAAATGGGCATCTTTAGTAAGCTTGTCCACCACCACCATGATTGAATCATGCTACTTTCTTGTTCTGGGAAATCCTATGATAAAATCCATTGTTACCACATCCCATTTCCACTCAGGAATAGGTAAAGGCTGCAACAACCCTGCTGGGTGTCTATGCTCATCCTTGACCTTCTGGAATTCCATACATCTAGCGATGTATTCAGCAATTTCCTTCTTCATACCTGGCCAAAAATAATGGCTTTTGACTGCTGCCACAGTCTTCTGATATCCTGGATGACCAGCATAAGTCACATTATGCATTTCTTTTAGAATTGCCTACTTCAATTCTTGGTCATTGGGTACATACACTCTGTTTTTATACATAAGTAGACCCTCAGTTCCTAATGTATAACCTTCCTCGGTCTGTGGTCTTTCATGCTACTATAGCTTTGCTACCAGTCTTTTGTACTGTAAATCAACACTTGCAGCCTCCACAATTCTGTCTTTCAACTCAGTTATGTACATGCTAATGGATGTAGCATGTAATTCATGCACTTTTCTACTAAGTGCATCAACCACCTTATTATCTTTCCCTTTGATATGCCTGATATCAAAGTCATATTCGCACAGAAATTCCAGCCATCTAATTTGCCTGGCATTTAAAGTTGGCTGATCAAATAAATACTTCAGACCATTGTGGTCCGTTCTCAACTCGAATTTCTTGCCCATGAGGTAATGTCTCCATTTCCTCAAGGCATGGAAAACTGCTTCCAGCTCTAAATCATGAGTGGCATAATTCCTTTCATGTTCTTTCAGCTTTCGGGATTCATAACAAATTATAGATCCCTCTTGGCTGAGAACTCCTCCCAGCCCTTCCTTACACGCATTCATGCACACTACGTAATCCTTACTTGGATCAACAATCTTTAGGATTGGAGCACTAGTGAGCAGCTGCTTCAATTGCTGAAAGCTGCTCTCACATTTTTCAATCCACTGGAACTTCATTTCCTTCCTTTGCAAGGAAGTGATAGCATGAGCTATCCTTGAAAATCCGGCTATGAACCTCTTATAATAACCTACCAGACCCATAAAGGATCTAACTTCTGTCACATTTCTTGGTGCTGGCCACTCTTGAAGGGCCTGTACCTTCTCAAGATCCACAACGATCCCTTCTTCAGAAATAATGTGTCCCAGATAATGGATCTGCTTTTGGTAAAATGAGCACTTGTTCATTTTTGCGTACAGTTGGTGTTCTCTCAACACCTGGAGCACCATTCTAAGATGTTTTTCGTGTTCTTCCTCTATCTTGGAGTACACCAATATATTGTCCAAGAAGACTATGATGAACTTGTCCAAATAATTTCTGAACACTCCATTCATTAAGCACATGAAGACAGCAGGCACGTTGGACAGTCCGAACGACACCACAATGAAGTCATAATGACTGTACCTTGTTCTGAAGGCAGTCTTGCTGATGTCTTCATCTTTTATCCTCACTTGATGATATCCAGATCGAAGATCTATTTTCGAAAATACTTTCGCATCCTTTAACTAATCAAAAATATCATCAATCCTTGGCAGAGGATAATTGTTCTTGACAGTGACTTTATTCTACTGTCTAAAGTCGATGCACAGCCTCATTGTCCCATCTTTCTTCTTCACAAATACGACTGGGGATCCCCACAGTGACACGCTGGGACGAATGTAGCCTTTCTTTAATAGCTCTTCGAGATGCAATTACAACTCTTTCAGCTCTGGTGTGCTCATTCTATAAGGAGATTTCGAAATTGGAGCTGCTCCAAGCATTAGATTTATAGAAAAATCGATGTCCCTCTTCGGAGGTAGTCCAGGCACCTCCTGAAACACGTCCTCAAACTCTTTGAGCACCCTGTGGTCTTCCAGATTCGAGACCAAATCTTGGAATGCTTCTTCCACCCGGGCTACAAATAATTGACAGCCTTTCTGGTAACATTTCTTCAGCTGCATAGCTGAGATTTCCCTCACATCCACAGCTCTAGGAATTCCTTGGACTATTACCTAATTTCCCTCTTCGTTCAAACATGTGAACCTCTTGTTTCGACAATCTAGAAGGGCATGGTGCTGGTCCAACTAGTCCATCCCAATTAAGCAATCATATGAGGCTAAAGGCAGAATGTTCAATTCAGCCTTAGTGCTCATTCCTTTCATGTCCACTGAACAAGACTTAACCAATTCAGTGACCTTCCTCTTGGTCCCTGTGGCTAACTGCACTAACCAAGACTTCTCATGTTTGCTCTTCATTAGATGCAAACTTTACACCACCCTAGGATCTACATAACTATGGCTAGCCCATGAATCAATCAAAATAACAAGTGGTCGATTGTTGATCATACCTTCCACTTCAATCATGTGTGATTGAAATTCTGCTTGCTTGTTGTCCAAAGCTGCATAGATCCTCGACATTCTGCTACCCATATCCTCCACTGTTTCAGCTTGCTCAATAGTATGGATAGTTCTTGCTTTGTCTTTTCTGTGGGGGCAGTCTCTGTACCTATGATTCCCTTTACAGCCCCAACACTCCATGGGTGGAGGCATTGGCATCTATTCACTCTCTTCAACTTTCCTGGGCTCTTTAAAAGATGACTGTCACCAAGGACTGTTTCTAAAAAAGGAAGGCTTGCTTCCCTTCTACCTTTGTTCTTTCTTAAACCTCTTCTGGTTATCCCAAGCCTTCCGAAAGGTAGGCTTTTCTCTCTGCTGTTCGTATAGGCATTTCTCCCTTCTTATGGTTTCTTCCATAGTCTTAGGATCATCATATTGAATCTTGTCACCAATGGAAGGTGGCAGTCCACACAGATACCTCTGAATTTTGACAGCCTCGTCTTTGATGAATGGACCATACTTCAGCAGTTCCAGAAAAATTCGTTCGTACTCATCAATGGTCATACTGCCCAATTTGAGTTCGAAGAACTCCTTCATCTTTCTGTCATAGTATCTTTTATTCATGTATTTCTTCTCGAAATACCTCTTAAACTCCTTCCAAGTGACCTCTTTCTCTCTGATGTGCTGCACCTGCACAAGCTGATCCCACCACATGGAGGCTTTTCCTTTCAGTTGGTACATTGCAATTCTACCTTTTGCACGGGCAAAATAATTCTGTAGTTGGAAGTATTTCTTCATACCTAGCAACCATGTCTTGGCATCTTCCTCCTTCTTATGTTCTCCATCGAATGTTGGAGGCTTAATCTTGTTCATTTCCCCTTTCAATTCCTCCCTTCCAGATTTTCGATGTTTTTTGGTAGGGGACGGGCTCGAACTGCTGTGTGTCTCCCTGTTCGAATGCTTTTTGGAGCGACTGTGATGTCGACTACCACTCCTCGATCTGCTTCTTCTCTCATGATTTCTGCGACTCTCTATCGTACCTGAGTCTCTTCCCTTCTCAAGTTTCTTCTCTATTCTTTCCAGGCTCTTCAACATTTTTAAATTGAATTCACCCTGTCGATCCCGGATTTTCATGAGCTTTCGACTATCAGCTAGGCGAACCTGGGCATCTTTCAACAATATTTCAATGAGTTGCATCATATGTTCTCCCTTATCCATCTCGTTTCCATGTCCATTAGAGTTCGATCCTTCGACTCCCAGGTTAACATCCTTTCCTTCCTGTTCATCTTCTATTTCAGGGGTAAACTGCACTTTTCCCCACTCCATACTCGGCGTTGATTAACCGGGTTTCTGGCCTTCGTTGAACTCTGCACACGCACTCTATGCAATTAAATTTGAAATTTGTCAAGCCATTAAACCTTCATGAACAATCCACAATATTTACAAGCCAGTTCGAACAAAATAAAAGACATTTCATTTTTAATAAGTTTCTTGAACTGGAAGTATTATGGATTTCTTCCATTTCTGTGCATTTGAGGCAATTTCCAAACAATTCTGGCACTTGTGAGTTTGTTGAGCCTTCGTCTCTTGACAATTCGTCAGATTTCATAACCATCGATGTTTAATAAAGTGTTTCAATTTCATGAATTGCCTGAGCTCTGTTCGGCTCTGTACTTTTTTGGGACCTCGAAACTTCAGAATCTCGGTCCATGAAGATTCGACAGTTAAAAATATGAAATCCAAGTCACCTTTTTCGCAACTCGCGATCTCGCGAGTTCATGAGTCGCAAACCTTTGACTCATTCCTCTAAACGCCAATACCAGAGATGCGACAAGGGTATGGCTCTCTCCTCGCTAGGGTCTGCTACGCATGACCGTAGTCTAGGTCTAAGTCTAAGTGTTAGCACTCTTCGCTACTCGCACCTTTGAGAGTTTCAACNTGTAGATCGGATAAACTTTGCAGTAAAACTACGTTAATTTCTATTTGCTTTTCTTGTTCTTTCATCATCCTTTCATTGTCGGCCTTATAGCTTTGTAATTCGACCATGAGGCTCCTCACAGTCTCAGCTAGATCTGGAGGGGTCCCTGCTGCCCTCCTTTCGTTCGACTCTTCGTCTCTATTGTGGGAGCCTTCTCCCACTTCATGGTGAGTCACCATACTATGTGTTGATAATTTCCCGCGGTTGATCTTCCATCTTTTTAGGAGTGTTCCAAATAGAGCTTCTGCACAACCCATTAATGAGCCCAAGTAGGCAAAGTGTTGTAACCATGCTCTGATACCAATTTGTCACACACCCACTCTAGCATAATAAATTTTTCACCTTTTCTCAAGGGACAGAATCCCCAAAACCCTACGGGGCTTAGCACAGGTTGCAGACTCCACCTATGCCTTGATAGAGTATCTATGCAACCTCCCGATCCTAAGGATCATTCAGTTTATTTTATGAGCCGAAATGAATTCTTTTGATTCCCAACTGGAATCTCCTTCCAATTGATCCACAGGTCCTTTCAGAAACTCCCCTATGCGAGAAGCACTAGACACGAGCTCCACCCTCTCTGAGCGACCACAACGCTATGACCAAGGCCTAACCCCAAAAGGCACTTGTCGCAACTCACAATATCATGAGTTTGCGAGTTGAAACTCCTGACTCTTCCTTCCCAACCTCACGATACCCGAGATTACAAAATGGGTATAGTTTTCTTCTGTCAGCGCCCTTTGTGCGTGACTGCTGACTAGGCTAAATGCTACCTCCCATCGCAACTTCGCGACTTCACAAGTCGAAGGGTTGAGTCTTCGTGCTCTTCCCGTGTGAACCTTCGAAATTTGGAAGTCAGCGAGGGTTGACCTTCCTTTCACACTTTGCGATTTGTAGCGTTGAGCTCCCGTGCTCGTATCTTGTGAATCCCTGAGATGTGAGAAGTCAACGGAGTGTTGAATCCTTTTCCCAGGTGACACGTGTCTGCCTGTCAACCATACGGGCCCCATCTTGTGGTTCTGCCACATGTCCACACTCGTGCCTCGGCTCTCGGCACTTCACGACTTCTGATGTCAAGAAGAGGTTCTCTCAACCTTCGAACCTCTGAATGCACGATGCACACGATGAAGCTCCTGATCCAACGATCCTCCCTTGACCTAGATCCAATGACTATCCTTGCTCCTCGTGATTTCCCCACTTGCGACTTGGAGCACCCAACTTCCGGGCTCTCACCTTGTGAACCTCCGAGTTCACGAGATCCCTCGATCTCTGCCACCTGTCCTCCTCAGATGGACGGTCTTGATCTTCTCACAAATTTGCCACTCGCAAAGTCGTGGCATCCAACCTTGGTACCCTCCTTTCACAAAACCCTGAGAAGCGATGTTAGCTTTCCCTCTTGCGTTCTCGCTACTCGCAACTTCGCAAGTCGAAGGGTTGAACTCTCATTCCCTTATCTCATGAATCCCCAAGACACGAGAGGTCAATGGGTGTTGACTCCTTTCACTAGGTGACACGTGTCCGCCTATCTATTGCACGGGCCCACATTGCAGTTCTACCACGTGTCCCTCATCCCCAGCTTCGACACTTTACGACTTTGCTTCCCAAAGTGCTACCTCCTTTGTATCCCGACACCCGAAGTGCCGAGATCCCGAACTCCTCGCTACTCCTTATCGCAACTCGTGACTTCAGGACTTTTGAGACAAAAGTCTCGACTTCCTATCCACTGATATGCTGAAATGCCGAAATTCAGACACGTCGTCAATGCGGGTCCCACAACAGAACTTTTCACCTTTTTGGAGTTTCAGACTTCGCGATTTCGTGAATCTTGATGCTAAGCTTTCGGTTCTTCAACCCACGAAACCTCGAAATACCGAGTTCCGATGCACTTCACCAATAACTAGCTCACACAATTCCTTTCGCCCCTTCGAGACTTCACCTTTTGTGACCTCGCCAATCTTGAGGCAAGGGTTTTAACCCTTCAACTTGCGAATCCACGAAATGAGATTACACGAGTGATCCAACGGTCCGATTTCTCCCGAAATTAAAACTTGAAAATACGCTTACCGTAACTCCCCTGCTTCTCTGCAAGATCTGATGGCTCTCAGGACTTCGCGAATTCTCTACAGAGAATTCTGACCATCCAATGCCTCCTTGATGACTCTTGCGAAGAGAACACGGTATTCCTTCACTGCTATTTCGGGATTTCAAGAAAATCATTCTTCCTCGTACAGGGTTACTAAGACTTGCGCCTTCAAATCCTTTTCCAGGTTCTTGGTGAGCTTTCTAAGAAGGGTGTCTCTATGGGGAGATCTATCCAGGGTATTACCTGAGACAGATAAGGGTATAGATTTCTCGAGAATAGACTTGAAGTTTGAATTAATTCAATATGTGTATAAATAGTGATTTATAAAACATAAGCCATACGTAGTCTTTCCATTATAATAATGCAACCACCATTTCTAAATCAAAACACTACACAGGCAGTGTTATACTCAAACCATTCATAAAACTACATAGACTGTGAGCATACATGTCAACATATAAATTTCAAGATGCAAAATGTAAAACACTTATTAGAAATAACACCAGATGTGATTACAACTGCTGAGAGGGGTGCTCGTTTCCACCCAAACATAGGCTTAGCGACTCCCAACGGATTTACCACTAGCCACCCCCGAGCTGAGACCATGATGCTGCGAGACTACGTCTCTATTTTCCAGTGATCGAGAATGAAGGTTACTCTCCTTCTTTGCTATCACTCACTTTGTGTTTTTCCAGAGTTCCTCTTCCTCTTTCCCTCGCATCTCCCCTTGATCGCCCACACTTCCTACCTTTTCTTTGTTTAGCGAGGTTGCGTGTGGCACGATTTTCCTCACAGTGGTCAGGTCTGAGGACTCTACGGATGGGCGGTTCACCCCCATCCCTCATTACTCATGAGGAGCCCTTTACCTACCAATCCTGACGAGTCATTTAATTCGGGGCCAGCGAGCTGCTCTTGGTTCTCCAGGCCAGTGAAGTCCAAATACGGTATTGGTTTCGGTGGAAGTTAACACCACCTTTCTAGGTGACTTCCACCACCTTTCTTTAGCCATCGTGGTCTCTTTTTCAGCATATCCCCGCTTAGCAGTCCTGTAATATATATATTCATAATATTATTCACATTCATCGACCTTTTTCACAAGGTCCATTCACACCACACATTCACATTTTTGAGTTTTCCATAGTTCATGGCCAGTATAGTTATTTTTTACAGACTGGGGGAAAAAGGGCGTTACAACAGTTTCGAAGAATGGTCAGTTTTGGAGGTTGGTGCAGGATAGTCATTTCCTTAGGAAATGGTCCAGAAAATCTTTCCCTAGGGTAGATTCATTATCTCCATGTTGCACTTTGTTTAGTGTCGGAGAAATGGCCCAGATAGGTGAATGGTCCAGGTTCAGCAATCAGGGATAGGCATTCCCTAGGGTAGACTCATTCTCTCCAGGTTTCACTTTGTTTAGTGCTGGAGGAATGGCCCAGATAGGTGAATGGTCCAAGCTCAGAAATCGGGACAATTATTATTCCTTGCTTGAGAAGAATAGTCTGGATAGCTTATCATTGATGTTTTACCTTCTAAGGGAAGATGATCTTCCAGATCTCATAGATGTGAGTGGAAGAATGGCCCAAATAATTCAGTCTATATCATAACAATTTTTTTTGTGCAGGTTGATATTAGATGATATCATTGTTATGGAGACTATATGTCTCCATACAGTAGATGTATACTACTGTGGTGGATGTGTTCCACTGATTGTGACTATATGTCACTGATCAAGTATCTATGTGCTACTTGGTGTGGAAGTGTACCACTAGATTGTAGTTGTGTACTACTATGGATAGACACAGTTGTGTTCTATTGAATGATATTGTTTTGATTGTCTTGAAAACTATCAGTAGTGTTGGAAATGATTATCAGCTAGATGGATGACCAATGGACAGAGATTCCCCATATGGAAAATGGTCTAGGACATTTATTCTTCTAGAACATATGTCTGGATCAGAAGAATGTCTCTTATGTCACTCTATGAAGTGAGTGACTTATCCAAAATCATTTTTGATTACTCAGATGGAGTATGGTTTTGAGAGATGATGCAGTTGATGACACTGATAGTGATGATGGTTCTCATGATCTAATCATGAGTTAGTATATACGACTATGTTGATGCTACCGGTTGAATGGTATGTTTGTGCTCAAGACCATTACCTTCAATACCTCCCTAGCTAGGAGGGAGTGTTGATATTATGGTAGTTGCGGGAGGTATTTACCTCCACGTGTAAACCTAATGAGAATAGAATATTTAGGGAAGCAATAAGAAACCCTAATTAATTGGTTAATAACCCTAGAAGACAAGTCGTCTTAAGAGAATGACTTTTATTAGGTTATTAGCCTCCAAGAGAAGAAGTCATCTAAAGGAAATGTTATATACTAAAGAATTAGTACCCAAAATAAGAAGTCAGCCCAGGCAGTTTGCCAGAAATAGTATAAATACAGGAGGCCAGTCTTCATTCTGGCCAGGATTCTCAGAACTATAGAAGAAATAGTTTTGCACATTGCAGTTGGCTAGTTTGTGCACAAGTTTGTAGGAGAGTTGTTGTTGCAGCTGCTGCAACTAGCAGATTTCATTTTTGGCCTGGACTCTCTCTTGTTTATGGTTTATACTCTCTGATAAGCTCTTGTTGCTCTTGCTTGGTGTGTTATCCTTGGATAAAGGTTCACCACCTTTGTTTGGCTATCCAGTCTAGGGTTTTCTTCTGGAATGATTCTTTGTCAAGGTTAAGGTGCTTGGGGTTGGCTTCGACCTATGGTTGGGTGACAATATTGCTATATTTTCTATGGTTAAACGAGCACATCCATTATATTCTAACATGTGGATCATTCTAGGATGTTGTGGAGTTTGTGCATCACTACTACTAGGAATGTCCCCATGATTAGAATGTCCTATTGGATCACAAAATTCCTATACAAAGAAAATGTTTGAGTATTTCTCATATAACGATATCAGACAAAATTGTGCTTACTCCAAATTGTTCAATATCCTATCATAAAATTTTCATCCTTTATTTTCCTTCCTCTATAAGTGGCTTACACCTAGCCAATTCAATGAATTCTATATTTGTCTTTCTCAAGGCCTTTCAAATTGTTTCCATTGGGTTGATGGAATCATATATTTCGTCCCACACATCATCGTGCTATGAAAATGTGCTCATCTCCATCAACAAATAAACATGCTAATTCAATTATTTTCATCAAGAATTTATATGTAAATCACAGTTATACATGTTTCTAAGCGAGGCGGTGCCTTCCTACGATCACCTTGCCACATTAGAAGATGCATGGAATTTTAGAATGTTAGAAAATAATCTAAGAAGCATGAGCTATTTAAAAATATGTTAAATATATAAAAATGAAAACATTAGTTACAGGTTTGGTATACTAGTAGAACATATTTACCCCGATAATAATAGTGCTTCCATCGATTAAATTCAAATCGTAATGGACCAAAAACTCTTCCCCTATAGATTTTGTTTTCATTGCACATATGAATATCTGATTTTCTTCATGCCCCTTAGATATACAATTGGGTTTCTTTATTGTTGTCTTGGGTCTTGTATTGTTAATAAGCCCTACAATATCCCCCGATGCCTTTGGTCTTCCATCAATATAATCGTTGCTCCTTTATTGTGATCATTGTCTTTTAGTTGTATATAATTCGCAAGTATTTCATATCTACACATACTTGGCATATCTCGGACCAAGTTCAACCAATATCCATAGTTGTATCATGGTCTCACGTACTCCATCAAATCAACAAGTCCTACATCTTTCACCTTTATTCCATTCATGGAGAAAATACCTAGACCATGTATGAACAACAGAGCAATGTGATACATCCTCTCATTGACACAAAATCCAGTGTCCAACTGAGGAAGTTAATTGGGTACCCATTGTCTCACTAGATGTTTATACCTCAAAGGAACCTCAACGCCACCTATGCTCTCATTGTCATAAGAGAATGAACCTCCTTCATCAAGAAAGAATTCCATGTGCCTAAGGAATTTTCTTCTAACCTTTTCACCTCTATTTGATCTCGATGTATTAGATGTGTTGGATGTAACACTTTCCCCCCTCCCTCTAGAAATTCCCTCACTCAAGAATGATAGGTCTAACAAGTACTTGTTTGGTTGTACCTAAACTCCATCAAATGAGAAAAAATAGTTAGCAAATAGACAATAGTTGCACCATTGATTCCTTTCTCATTTTAAAACTTAGTTCATCATTGGAAACATCATATATAACTTTACCATTCATTAAAATGTATTCATCAGCTTCTATTCTTAGTTTTTAAAGCCCATGGCTGACACTCTTTGTAGAAAGTTGTCAACATCCAAAGAGTGAAAGTGCATCAATGGCATCTTTCTCAATTATGACAAGGTCACAACCATTTTGGTGGCACCAATAGACAGATTTTGCATCATGCTAACTAGAAGTATTGCAACTTCCATATACAATACATCATAGGTTTCACATGGTTTAGCACCATATACACAATGAGTTTCATCATATTATAAGGACTTTCTATTTTTAGTATTTCGCCTACTTTCTAGGAGCCAGAGTTTCGATAACTACATGTCAGAGAGAGATACATATTCTTAGTCCTTGTGAGTTCACAATCCATGTGGGCTTTAGTCCATCAACATGCAAGGGTATTTGGTTTTCATGAAACTTTTATTTTAAACAGTCAGGGCTATAGAGATTGAATTTCGAAACAAAACGTATATTCAATCGTGACATGGGATGTACAAACATGCTTTACTTATATATATTTTTGATACAATAAATGTTATTTTTGCATCTTTGTTATTCTTTCTTACACTTAATGTCCCGAGCATATGATTCATTTATGTATGCAGAAATATGACTTAGACTTTTTTTTTTATACATTTGTATGCATGTGTTATATAATTTATCAACATCATGACAATTATCTCATTGATGTGTTTTGTAGAGTTTAGTTTCATTTCAACTCACCCAATTACTATAATTCACTCCTATCTAGGATATGATAGGTTAGAAGTAGTTTAGATTTCTTTTTATGCATTTACACAGTCTTCATCTACATCTTTCATTCGCATATCCATCCACATTTTCACCCTCACACCCAGTAATGGCAGCTGGGCAATAGTCCACATGGGTATCCTAAACCAAACAATGCATAGTCTAATTGGGACCATGCACTGGGGAGTACCGCTTACTATTGCTCGGAAATTCCACAGCATATATTTCATATTATTTTAATATAATTATCATATATGTCTCATGTTTAATCTAATTTCCTATTGTTGTAACATGTTTATGTTGTGCTGAAATAGTTGTTGCAACACATGCTGAAACAATTATTGTAACACATGCTATAACAATTGTTGAAACATGTTTTAGGATCTATTCACCACCATCTTCCATCATTCTAGACTTGACAAAACTTCCAATATTGTTTTCCATAGATTGATAGGTGAGCCCTTGGTGTATTATGTCTTGATTAATATATCATATGGATTTGACTATGCATTTTTCTATCTCTTTGGATTTCATAGTTGCTTCCTGAGAGAAATCATGTGAGAGGCTTTGTGTTGTTACTTTTATGCACTAGTTTTGAATATCTTTCACTCAAGTCACATATTCTCTTTCTCATGCCTTTATTTATAATTTCTCTTTCACTCAAAGTGCATATTCTCTCTCGGTCATTTCCTTTTTGTTGTTGAAATTCAAATTAAAGAAACTAATCCCGCTTTATGCAATTTTATTTATAATTTTTACCCTGCTCTCAAGGGATTTTTGGGTGCTTGAGGGAAGCTTACTATGTTAAATTATCCCATGTTTATATGCATATTTACATGCAGAAATAATAGTACAAGCATATTAGGGACACCCCACAATGGCTAGCAAATCACCAGTCTAAACAGAGAGGCATTTTAGAGTGAGAGGGTTAGATTTCCTATAGTTACCTTGCTAACATGTTCATATTCTTATTTCATATTTGTAGGATAAAAATATTCGTAGGTTTTATACTACCAATATTTGTAATTAATCCATAGGTAAAAGAGCCTTGGGAAACCCATGGCTAGCTATGTACAATCATTCATATCCTATGTAAAGTATTTTTACAATTTACATGAGGAAGGAAGCCACTCCCATGAATTAGTCACTTGCATCCCCTAGATGTGTCAAAACACCCCTAGTTAATCTCTTAGAATGTCATGATTTGTTCTCTGCAGACGAAGTTGCCCAACCATATTGTCTGTATAAATTGAATTCATGGGGTTGTCAATGCAATTTTGGACTTTCCTAGAACTCATATTTTCACCAATTAAAAATTTAATTTCCTTGAGCATGTTAGATTCTTCAACCTACAGACCTAGAAAAAGGTTTGCCTCATATTCAACTTGTCTAAATATTTGGGCTTTTAAAGGGTTAGAAAAAATTATCGATTTTGGCGGCATTGCTAGTCTAGGTGGGGTCTCCTCTGTCGCTCGAGCTAGGGCCTCCTCTATCAATTTGTCAGGTAGGGTACTCTATTGTCTCTTGCAGTCAGGGTCGTGGTCAAAATTTTTTGTTTACTGTTGTCGGGAGCTTGAATGCCGTGAAGCGATGGTTTTTGTTTGGATTGCATTTTTTCATTTGGTAATTTATATAATACATATAATATATATATTATATACATATATATAATATATTATATATATGTATATAACACATTTAATAAAATATTACATGTTATATAATTAATATATATTATAATACTTACAACCCATATCCTCTAAAACACTTCCCCTCTAATAGAAATAACACCTATAATCCCTAACACTTGATCAAGATATTCCATATCTAATATAAAACCTAATGATAATAATATAACCATTATAAATCGTAAAATTCATAACCTCTAATTCCTAACTCTTATAAACCCTGGGAACCCTTAACCCTATAATCCCTATTGATAGAAATACCTAACCATTACAACCCTTAACCCTTATCGACGAAGACGACGATCATGATGACGATGTCAAAGATGAAAACAAGACGACAAAAATCATGATAGTGATGACGATGATGATGAGGAGGAGGAGGATGACAATGTTGATTATGATGATGAAAATGATGACAATGAATATGATGATCATTAACCCATATAAATAAATACTTTAAAGAGAATAAATCATATAAAATATATAATCGCATACCTCTTTCATTTAAGCATTTCTGCAATATTATTCATCATCTTCTTCTTCATCCAACTCTGCATCTATATCATCTGGTTTAGAATCAATGTTGAAAGTATTGGACATATCAACATCGCCATTGTAAAACCTTTGTTTCACCTAGTATGTAATTAATCATGTTTAATTATTTTCATGCCATGGCATATAAACATTATAAT
Organism: Picea mariana; assembly: GCA_032191745.1. Classification (NCBI taxonomy): domain Eukaryota; kingdom Viridiplantae; phylum Streptophyta; class Pinopsida; order Pinales; family Pinaceae; genus Picea; species Picea mariana. The sequence goes on along the minus strand of JASDQU010738253.1, from coordinate 158,916 downwards.
TGTATTAATGTTCAAATGAAAAATTCCAACCAACTAAACTTGGAGTGAAGCCTTGAAAGTACTATCCATGATACCGCGAGAGGGATTCGTGAGGGGGAAGGAAAGGGGATTATGTATAAATACCCAAAGCCACCTTGATGAGTGATGTGGAGGAAATAGTCAATATTCCTCTAGCTTGCAACTGAAGGAAAATAGTTAATGAAAGAGGGGATGGTAGTTGAACAACCAACCACCTCAATGAATGGAAGTATGGGAAGACTTGGATAGGAAAAAATAAATTATCAACGAAGGGTACCACCAAGTACCATGTCACACTTTCGAAGATGAACTGTGTTGAATATACATATCCTTCTGGAAAAGAAAGGAGAGAGGGAGAGAACCTTTTTTCCGGAGAGCATGTAAGAGAAGGCACTGATGTGTGCAAGAGACAGGGAGAATAATTTGAAAGAGAGATCTAGTCTCAGAGAGCACACAGAGATAGAGAAACCATGGTGTGTAAACACTGGGACATAATAAATAACTTGAGGAGAGTTTGGATCTTATAAGGGGATATGCATGGAAAGGGTGTTATCTAGAGAAGAAACATGTAAAGGAAAAAAACAGAGTGTAGAATTCGATGGGCAAATTTTTGGTTCTAGGAAGGAATGAACTACTGGAATGAGAGGAAATTTATGTAGCAAAATAAAACGCCTATTTGGTAGAAGAGGAATCTCCATAAGGCATATTTGAGCATAAGGAAAGAACTGGGAAGTATGCCCAAGAAATTAATGGTCATGCTAGAGAAGAGAAGACCCGAAGTCCAAACTAGAGCAAAAGAGGGTCATGGGCTTGGTACTTACTGGACAAAGGTCGACACTGGTAAGGGGAGGGAATTAAAGGATAATGTAGTTTTGAAGGGACTCCCTTGTGTAGAGAAAATCCAGTTGTTAAACTACTTGATAAATCCCATGGAGGTCCGGAGCTCAGTGGGAAAGAAGGGAAACTTTTGCTTCTGCTAGTGGAGTGGAGCAGAGTAACCTCCCTGACCCATTCCTTGACTTGATGAGTCAAAAATGAGAGAATCCTCTAGTGGTATCATGGCATGGCATGGGGGTGGCTTGATGTCAAAGTTACTGAGCAAGTGGAACCTATGGTTGGGTGGAAAGGCATACACCCACACTCAGTTGACTGGTCACCAAGTGTAATAGATAAGTATTCTTATACCCTGTTTAATTGAACTGTAATGTATGCTTGTATGCTTGTATTTGTATTAATGAATGTGTATCATTGTTTGATGAATAGACTGGTTGTTTCACTACAAGTATGTTTACTTGAGTAATGATGGAATAGAACTAATGGTTGTTTCATGTGGATGATTTCTTGAATAGACATGTCTGTGTGATTGAGATGATTCCTTGTGATAACTTGCAAGTCTAACAAACCATGTAATCTATAATTGTAGTATGCTTATGCAGTTCACAGAATTGTATCAGTTCGAGTAAGAACCTGTAAGGGGATTGAGATGAATGGCTGCAATATTCCCTTAAAGGAATGATAAATTAATCGTAATAATGGTATGAGGAAGGCCAATACAGGTCAATAAACCATATGATATTCCTCCTTTTGAAATGAATTAATTATGGAGAATTGAATCCTCATTTGGGTGCCAAACAACAAGGTTCTGGTTGTTATGGGTAAGGAAAGAGCATGAAGAAAATCCCTAAAAGGAGTAAGCTCTAATTTAGACTATCATTTTGAAGAAATCCATATATGGGTTAAGGGACCTTAAGCCCTAAGAACATCACCTATTTTAAGTGGAAATCTCGTGAGATATGCAAGAGCTTTACCTTCGACGAAGTCAGAGAGTCTTCGATGGTCCCATAATAGTTCCTGAGCTCATGAAGACTTGGTAAAACCTCGAGGAAATCCATGAAAATGGATAAATCCTAGAGTCGGGACATTTTCATGTAGAAACCATGTGTTGAGTTGAGAGAAATTATAGTCGTTGATTTGGCAGGGTGAGAGAATCTCATCCCATCATCGAGGAAGGCATCTTAGTCGGGAGATGACTGAATGCTAGGACTTGTGCAAAGTTTAACAATGATGAAAACCCTGTGGTGGAATGAAGATCGTTGATTTGGAAAGGGTAGCATCGATGAGATTTGGACTATTGATACCCAACATATCGTCGTCGGAATGTAGGAGGTTGGAAAAGTAGGATGATGGTTTCAATGAGTGTCGATGATGATGAAGTATCGATAAGAAATGAGAATCATTGATCAGCTCATGGACGAGGCTAAATCTATGTCGTGGATCATTGTAGACCCCACCTAAGCAAGGAAAAAAGGGTGAGTGATGTCACGGTGATATCATGCCGATGAGGAATGCCAGCTTGGAAATTAGCATGTCCCTGGGATGATGTGTGTCAACAAGTGATCGATAGACAAGACAAGAGTGAAATCAGTTAGGAAAAACAACCCTTATGCCTTCACTTTAAATCCTAGTCATCAGACCTATAGGCTAGGAAATCCATGAAATCCCCATTGTTCGTCGAAGGAGGGTGGTCAAAGGTTTAGATAAAGGGTGGAATAAGTGGGCCAACGAAGACAAGGTTCTAGAGATGGAATGAGGACCATAAATTCGTCGAGAGTGACCTCGATGAGATCTAGACTGTTGATGTCATACATATCATTGTCGGGAGTAGACGGTTAGTGAAGTTGAGTGTAGACCCCAAGGTGTCAACAATGATAAAGTCTAAGTGGGAACCAAGAGCCATCGATCAGTACATAGGTGAGAATTGATCTCCATCATATATTGCCTTGGGCCCCCATTAAGTGATAGGAGCGAAATATGATGTCATGATGACGTGGCTTTCCAACTTGGTAGTCAGTGTGTCTAGTTGGTGATAGGTCTCAATAGTGGAATAGTTAGTATATAGAAGTGACTCGGGTGGGGTCAGAAACCTGAAAGATGTTGACCTCATTCTATACCGTTAGATATAGGCATCGTCATATCTTGTTTTTTCATCTGAGGAAGCCGAGTATGGTTCAAAAGCTTGGAAAGAGGCAAGTGTCAATGATGACATGATATCAAGGTAACACGACAATCTTTGATCAATAGATAGGCGAGACAAAATCTTAGCCACAAATCATTGTGGGTCTCACTTGTCTATTGTAAGTATGGCCAAATGCATATGCATTAACTTATGTTCAAGTTAGAGGCATTGACACGATTAGAACCTTTAGAGTTCAAGTCTTGAGAGCTATTAGATATAGATCAGTCTTGATGGAGTGGTTGTCGTTGAGATTGGTAGTTGGGGTGATTAGTAACTCTGTGGGAGGATAACCTAGACAACGATGAAGACAGACCCAAATGATCGGGGTTGTTGATATGGAATGCCTGAGGGGCTAGGTGATAGATGCCACATCGATACCACATCAGATGGAATGAATGATAAGGAGCCTTATGTATTCCATGTGGTAAGGAGGTGGTTGTTTGGCTAATGAAGGTATGTAAACATTGAGAGGTTGTAGCTTTCGATTTTGAGATTAGAATTGGGCATGCTTATAGTCGTTGGAAATCTCTCGATGAGTAGAGTCGATCTATGGGGTTCATTGTGATAAATGAATTGAGTAGGAAAATAGTAAATTTTAACACCCCATTAGCCTAAGTAAGGATTAGGGGGTCGTGTGTGTTACAGTCATCAATGTCATTTTCGATAATATTATTGTCAATATCATCATCAAGAACATTGTTCTTCTACATCTAGCTCAACTTCTTTGACTTCTTCATCTAACAATACATCTACCTCATGATCCTTTGCATATTCTTATTCTTCAATATCATATTCTTCTGGTAGATTATACTTTACAAGACTTACTCTTGGATCATATCTAACAATGTACAACCAACCTACTTTACCTGGAACCTCTGAATAAAATACTTTCTCACATTGGCTTCGATGAACATGAGTTTATGTACTTGGATCAAATGTCCTTGTATTAACCATGGTAAATCCATTGGCATGCTCAATAAAAATTCTATTTGGATCACGTTCATTCATTCATAACATGTACCATTTAACCTCAAACATAACTAATTTGAATTATTTAAAGTCACACTCAATTATATCATCCAAATACCCATAGTATCTATTTTCTGATATTGTTGGATGCCTGCCACTTCTTGAGGAAACATTAGTGACCTGAAATACTGCAGTTATCCCACAATCAAAGGTTTTCTTCTTGCCATCCAACTTTTTGATGCAAAATTTACGACCATTGCACCACATAGCCTTGTGGTGTGTCAACCGCAATATGCCTGACACATAAAAAATGCATTATCAATCAATAAACATATTTAGACTGAGGAAACATTTATAAAAAAAAACACACCACATAGATTAATATATTGGAAAAAAACTAAAACATGATGTGGGTGAATAATATGCTTGCATGTTTATCTTTTAAACCATCTGCTAAATTGATTTCCCTATAAGTAAGATTGTTATATTGATTGCAATGAGCTTCTTTAAGAAAAGTAGCCACCATTTCCCATGATAATCTACCATTACATTGTATACATCGATCTTTCCATCCCTTCATCTAATCAGGATTATTTGAAATGTATAAATGTAGTGCATCCCACTCTTGACCAACTATATGAAAAAAGAACAAAAATTACTAATTAAAATAAATATTAATAATTGATGGAAGATAAATAAAAATTAAATAAGTACAATATAGAAATAAATCAATATTAATGCAAAGTGTTATAGATATCTACCATATAATTACCTTTCACTTTCCTCATTCTACCTTTCTTGACTAGGACCTCTCCTTCGAATTTGTTAATGGAATTGACATCCCAAATCTGAGGCACCTTCATAATTTTTGTTGCTAATTTTTGAAGATACTGACTAATATACACCAAGGATTGATATACCATATAACTTTCCACCATAGAGCCATCAGGATGTGTTCTTTGTCTAACGAAATCCTTCAATGACTTCAAGTGCCTCTCCACCATCCACATTGACCTTGTGTGTACATGTCCACACATTCCAATCTCCTCAACTTGGTAAATGAGGTAGTGTTCTTGTGTATTGAAAAATGCCAGAGGTAGATACTTTTGCATTTCACACATTAGCTAAGGAATTTCTCTCCTCCAATATTTTATATCTTCTTTATGGATTTCTTTGAATGACAACCAC
>JASDQU010738253.1:111398-132701 GCA_032191745.1 Picea mariana | reverse complement strand
TATATGATAAGTAATAGTTACATTATTTACATTATCATACATATGAGAACCAACTCATAATGAGGCAACAACCTCAGTTTTGCAAGCTGCTACTTGCTGAGAGCACCAACTCTCTGTTTTCTCTAGCACCCACTAGAAGGAAGCACCAACTCCCTGATTTCTCTAGCACCAACTATAAGGAAGCACCAACTCCCTGTGTTCAAGCACCCACTTGAACCTCTGAGGACACCAGTCCTCCCTAGCACCTCCCAACCACCCTAAATTATAAATTCTTTGTTACTAAAACTTATTACAATGATATAAAGTTATTCAATGGCTTACCAGCCTTGTCGTTGTTCTATTACACTGCTCTGCCCTGTCTGCATCAGTGTCTTATACACACCCCTTGCACTTTCTGTTCTTCTGTATTTTATTCTCTCTGCGCCATATCCTTTCAATACAACATTCCTCTATTGTGCATTTCTACTCCTATGCTCTACCTCCTTGCACACCCTTTTAATTCTCCTCCACAGCGACAACCCTTATCTCTTCTTTGTTCAGCATTCTTATAGTCTCTGTTATCTTTGTGCATGCAATATTAACAATGCCTCTACATGCTCACTCCGCGCCAAATTCCTCCACAACTCGAGTGCTTTGTCTGATCATCATCATGACTCTTCATCTTCTCTGGCCATTTTCCACTCGTTCAACATCACTGTATGTTATACTGAGATTCCTCAGCCTCTCTGGTAGTTTGAGACTCTTCGTCTTCTCTATGAAAGTCAAGCTCACCTTCTCTGTTCCAGTTACAGGCCTCAATGCTCATCCAGCTATCAATGGACTCCACGAACATCTTCATCCCTCTTGAATATTTCCAGAGACTCTTCACCTCCTCTGTCAATCACCCCGAAGTGTCTTCGAGTCCTCTGGTAGAAACCATCAGTGGTTTCTGGAAGTTACACTGTGTCATGCTATAGTAGCCCTCCGATCTTGTTCAAATTCACTTGCACCGTTGGATTGGTTCCATGGGATCTTGCATTCATTTCGGCATTTCAGCATTTGGAAATTCGGCATTCATGTGACCATGTGTCTCAACACTCCTAGTCGCAATCCCTGAAAAGGAGATTGGTTGCTCTAGCTCTTTTCTCCATATCTCATCGATGTGATCAAGGGATGTGACCACATCCTTATGCATAAAGAACTTTTGAGATTTCACTTTTCATGAATCTGGAGATGAGGCATCTCGACTCTCCAAGTCGCGATCTCCGAAGCTCCAATACAGAGATTTTGTGCATTATCTCCTTCCTCTATATGACCATGGCCATGAAAAAGAACTTATGCATAAGGTTCTTTTCGTGAATTCACTTTTTGCTTTTCGTGAATTTCCACACCATGCTCCATTGACTCCAAGTCAACGAAATTCCAATCGCTTTCCACTTGTCCTTTGATTCGACGGTCCAGATCTGATCTTGATTCAATGGCTCAGATCATATCACGATTTCGGTATTCTTATTGCATTGTTTCTTTCCTCTCCAAGTCGCGATTCATGAAACTCCGAAATGGAGTCGGATCAACGGTCCACATCTTACCTTGATCTGACGGCTGCGATTTAATTGCGATTTCGCATCTCGCAATTTCTTCGATGGAGGAGCTCGTCACTCCAAGTCGCGATAGGTGAAACTCCAAAATGAAGTTGGATCAACAGTCCACGTCTTACCTTGATCTGACGGCTATGATTAAATCACGATTTCGCATCTCGCGAGTTCTTCGATGGAGGATCTCATCACTCCAAGTCGCGATAGGAGAAACTTTGATATGGAGTCTTTGTGATGCTCTAATCTTTCGCCATGCGTCCTCTTGATCAACGGTCAAGATCTTGTCATGATTTTACATATCACGATTTCAACATTCCTTTGGTATTGTTTCTTGACTCTCCAAGTTGCGAGTCGTGAAACCCTGAAGTGATGTAAGACTGCTGACGTCACACGTGGATTTTCATGTGTCGAATAACTGCCACATGTCACTTAGATTTGAGATTTGCAGTGGCTGAAGATGCCGAATCAACTTGACACTTGTTCTTGTATGATTGCGCCACGTGTCCTTTCTGTAGTAGGCTGCCACCTGTTCTTACTAGCGTGGTCTGTCACATTAACCTCCTAGAATTGATGGACCAGATTCATCCTCGATCCAACGGCTAGGATCATTTCGCCATTTCACATTTCGCGATTTCGACACTCTTATGATGAAGGGTCTCGAGCCTTGACCCCTGATCCTATGGCCCAGATCTTCTCGCGATTTCGCCACTTCGCGATTTCACATTCTAGAAGTGTAAGTTCTTGACACCTTCAAGTCCCGATATCCAAAACTCTAAAATGCAGTTTTACTCTTCCAATATTTCCATGCCATTATCCCTGCACTGTTGTTCTTCTTCCTTGCTTGCCTTTCTGCTGATCTTCATTGCTTGTTAAACATGTCCAACAACCCTCTGCACTATCTCTTCTGAACTTATAGAGCTTTCTCAAATAATTCTGATACTTCTTCTTGTACTCATGCCATCTTCGCTGCTATACTTGACATCAATGACAAGCATATGATGCCTGTTAAACATTTACCAACATTCCCCCTTTCACAATGCCCATACCTCCAACAATGTATTTCAATTGCTTTCCACACAAGTCTTATTCTATTCAAGCCCCAATATTGATTGCAAGGGAATTAACATTTCCTATCACCCTATGCCTCCAATGTCGGTTGTTGACTCACAAACTTGCAACTAGCCACTAGCCTCCAAATTGTTGCAAGGCATATATAAGCAAATTATTAATAAATGTAACTATTAGGTTGGACTCCCTAGTGAGAAAGAGAAAAGGAATGATAATTTACTAAATCTACATATGTTCTCAAAAGTTAATGGTGTCATTTAGCTTTACTTCAGTTTATATGAGGCATCTTGTTGCATCAATCATTATCAATCTATATAGTGGTCAAAGTTATGGTGATTGGAAAAAGAATAGGCCTTGCCATATTTTGATTTCATCAACTTATAATGGGCTCCTATGGAATACACACATGTTAATGGTTATGTTCTTGTTGTTACATTATTAGAAGGTTGGTTGCATGTGACAAATGTTTCTCATGGAACATACAAAGTTTTGTTGCAAATTATAAGTGTTGACTCTACATTTGAAAAGGTGGTTCGACTATATTACAACATCTTACATGTAATGGTATTCAACTACATGACACAACTTACATGTTATATGATAGTATCAAGCTCGTATATACAACACTTAGTTATTTTCAAAGGAGTGGAAAATGTGGTTATATTGGAAAAGTTATATTATTGCACAGTGCATATGGTATATTGGAATGTTTTTTTACTACGTTGTTTAATTGACATTATTTCAACATAATTGAATTTTGGTTTAATGTGATGAAACTTGACCATAAGTTTTGAGCCACTAGTTTGTAAGCATTTAAACTAGCTGAGATGGTGTGTGGTCCCTTGCTCGAAAGGAATATTCTGATTGGTCATTGTGTTGGTTGTATTGGGAAGATTTGTTGAGTTGGTGGAGGTTTTACTGTTTGATAGTATTGGAAACACAGTGGTGATTGACGTGCATTCAATGCACCACTATGCAGGTTTTGTCACCCTCAATTCACTTTGGTTTTGGCATTATGCACCCGAGTTCTTTGGTTTTATTTGTTGTGGTAATGAATCGGATCATAGAGCTCAAAATCTAGCAGTTTTGGGTAACATATTCCTTTCAATCCTGGTCTATAAGGTGTTATTTTGCAAAGATATGAATTTTGATTTGTTCTACATCTAGTACTGCAAAATTTTTCCATGAAATGGTTGTTTTTCCTATGATTTGGCATTTCTATTGAATAAATGATTTATTTTCCTTCTTACCATCTAATTGTAAAGAGAATAGAAGGGTTCTGAGTTGCATCCATTTCATTCATCCTCCCACTTTCCATTTTGTTTTGTGTAAAAAAGTGTTTTGGTTACAATATCTATTTACATTTGAGGTTCGAACTTGAAACCTCTGAAACATGTTGAGTAATATCCATTGTCTTTACACAACATAGGATTGTTGGGTTTTTCAAAGGATATTTATAATGTAGGTCAAGTCTAACAGTTGTTTGCACCATAAATGTTTTGGGTTTCAAATTTCTTTGATTATATAAACATATTCTCTCCCCATAAAAAAGAGAAATTGTTAAATCATGCCTTTGTTTTACCGTCAAGTATTACTTACATTTCAGTTTGAACCAGAACCTGGTATTTGAAATTTGTAAACCTAGTCAGGATATATTCAAAGGTCATTTCGGATCCCAACTTGAGTTGTTTACATATGGTCGGTGCCATGGTACCCTATCTTGTTTCCTAGTTCGTTGTTTCATATGTTTTGAAACCTAGTTTGAATCTTAAAGAAAAGTTTTAAAATAAAAAATCTTGGGTGACAAGCTCGACCTCTCTACAACATACTTCAAATTATTTTGTTTTACCTGTTAATGAATATACCCTACCTGTTTGTTTTGAAACCCTTCCAAACAAATAAAATATTTGAATCCTAATTCCATATGTGTTATATGTTCGACAGTGGTTCACCTTTGACTTATCCATGATTTATTAATTTTTTTTTTTATTATGGTTTTCCTTCATAAAATAAAAATGATACAACTGGTTTGTTTTGTTATTATGATGGTTGGTATGAAGTATTGTGGGAATTATTTGGAATAGGAAATTAGACATTTCTTTAAATTGTATTTATTCATGTGAACGATGGCTAGGCTATAAGATGACTACATTGATGGTTCTTGTTGATAAAAGAGTGATGAAGAATAAAATGAATAATTATATAAACTCAGTTTCCCTTCATCAATTTCATTTTTCATAGTTTGTTCCTCATAATCCCATTCATTGATTTCATGATCTTGTCATTTCCCCATCAATGTAATTTAAAAGTGAAGAATTTTTTTATATCGGTTATGGATGATTGATTTTCAACTTGGGAACATTTCTATAATGTTTGACTAGAACAAAGACAATGAAAATATGATAATGGTGGCATGTTAAAGTTTATGAAAAATGGAATGCAATTGTCATATAAGTTCAATTTCCTTCATCATTCTCACTTTTCATAAAATTATTCCCTAAACTCCCTGCTATGTATTCCCCTTCTCCATTTTAGTCCTGCTTATATGATAAAAGAGAATTATTGGGTATATTAAGCATGGAAAAGTACAAAAAAAAAGAGAGAATTTGATTAGCTGGCAGATATTTCTTATGGATTTTAAATGAAATATGGGTAGACTTCTTTTGATAATGATTAAATATTCATGGATTACATACTTGTATATTGGATATGGTTGATGAATAATTTACATCTTTCCCTAATTCACTTTATCCCTTTTCATTTCCCATTTATGTTTTATGGTTGTGTCAAGTCATAACCAATCTAATCATTTAGATAAATTGTATTAGATGTTATATCTTATTATTTCTTTATGCTTATGCTAATTGGTTATCATGGTTATAGATGAGATTTTTCAGTAAATGAAACTATGGTGGAGGAAGTAGAGGCAGGAGAAAAAGAGAAAGGAGGCCAAATGATTTTGGTAAAGAGGAAACAAAAGGTTACTATTCTCCATCCATTTTGATGTTGACTCTAAAGAGTTCAATCAACTTTTGCAAACATGTTTCTTAAACCTGGATAGGAAATATATTTTTGACCTCCTCCTTCACCTAAAATACCACCATTGCATTCTCATCCCATCATTTCTAGCATACCAGTGCAACCACATGTATCCTTGCCAAAATAAGCTCTAGTTAATGACCACTGGAATGATATTGTACATCATCCCCAAACTCATTTTGAAGGATGGAGATTACCTCCTCCTCCTCTTAAGAAACCAACTCAAGGCATTTCATCAATGACATCACATGCTCATTCAACTCAATCCCTAAAAATAGTTAAGTCCACTACACAAGAACCTGAACCTAGTAAACGAAAACAACTGGCCAATTCTGCTAAGTCTTATCAATCTGAGACATCCTCACATTTAGTTACCTCTCATTCCCAACACCCTAGACATGAATACAGACATGTATCTTTTCGAGACATGCACTTAGAAGCATCATCAGTCAAAGGTAAAATTCCTATCAAGGCAAATTAGCAGGTGCTCGAAGTGGTAGATTCTAGAGATAGTGAACAGAGGCAAACTACCTCACATAAAAAGTATGATTTTTTATTTTTTTATTTTAATTTGATTGTTGGGATAGACTTCACTTATTTTTGGACAACATAATGGCATATTATTTTTGAACACACACATATATTTGATATTTTGGGAGCCACAAATGTTCTTTGGAATACTTAATTATGGGATGATTGGATATTTATATGTTGTGAAATTTTGAATGACATGGGGTACATATTTATCTATGGAGGAACAAGGTGATAAAAAATAAGGATACGCAAGGGGTCCCCATCTATTAGTTAGTATTTATTATACCCTTATCAATAATTATTAATGTTTATTTATGAATTGTCCTTATCTAACTAAAAGTTACTTAGGTAACTTAACTAAAAGTAGTTGGACCTACCCAAAACTACTTTTGGAAGAGTAAAAGAAGGACTTAAGGGACAAGAAAAACAACGATATAGAAGCACAAACTCTGATAAGGTTTTCTCTTTCTCTAAAGTGATATTTTATTACTACTTCATTAATTTTTGAATCACTTGAAAGAGAAAAAATTCTTGTTGATAGCAGGGTCTTACTAAAGTTGGCAATAAGGACCAAGAAGCATAGACTATTGACATGCTTCAGAAGGTTGATCATTTGTTTTTTATAGTCTATTAATTCTTATTGGATTTTTGAATTGGTTTTTAGTGTTAATTAGGATTTTTTTGCAGAGTCAAGACAATGGCATACTATGGCTTGCTGATCCAATTTTTCTCAATCTTGGTTTTACTTATAAGACACTTGTCTTCTCTGTGTTATGTAACATTCCACCTCTGACTTTTAATACTTATTTTTGTCCTTACCCATTCTGGGGTATGAAATAATGCTTTTGGTTGTAATTTAAAACTGAATTAATAAAATCATTGATGGTTTTTGGTCTCATTTTGGACTACATGTGTAATCTTTATTTCATATTTTGTTTCATGATTGTTCATTAAATTTGTTATAAATTTATGTTGCAAAAATTTCTCTATTTCTTTGTCAAAACATAATATAAAAGAGATCATTGGGCCCAAGTACATATTGCTTGAGGACTAATTGATATTTTTGTTAAAGGATATAAACATAGGGTAACGATCCCTCCTATATTGATTTAGCCCAACAAGATTTGAAAATGTTGGTATAAGGATATCCATCCATTTTCATCAACATCACCCTTAACCTAGAAAGTGTCCTTTCACTGTCTTCAGATGTTGGCATTGGGATTTCCTATATTTATAACAAAATCCACTGAAACAATATAGGTAAAATATACAAATATATTCTTACGGTACAAATTTCATCAAATATTGACCTCATATGTACTAGAAAATTAAGCCATTGTCATCATAGATTTATTAAAGGTTTATAATGGTAGTCAACAAAAAATAACGTAATCAAAACCATACATTTTTACCACAAAAGTCCTAAAACTTCACTATAAGCAAGTAATAAAATCAAACAATAAAAGAGAACTAGACCAAGACAAATTGTATAGTAATTAAATGGAATTGAGTAGACATGTTCATACCTACTTCCTAGGAATCAATTTGTGTCCCCAAGTAAAAGAGGTTCTAATGTTAGGGATCCAATGTGGGTGTTTAAAAAATAGACAAAGTAATATTAAAAATTTGTAACCTTCAAAGTACAAGTTTTGAGCTTTGCAGATCAAGAATTTCATTTGAGGCAAACAACAGATAGAAAAAATACTAATAATTCATGCAATGAACAATGAGCATAAAAATATTTTATATCCGTTACACCTACAAAAAAATAGTCAAAATCACTCATCGTTGTCAGTCTTCTGACAAACATTGACTATGTCAAATTTGACCAAGTTAGTGACTATTAAACCATTTTCAAACAGGTAGTTGGCATTATCTAGGTTTGTCGATATATAGACGAATTATCGTCACAAAATCGAGGAATATCGAAGTTTTTCAAAAGTACGACATTCATTGGGACACCAAAAAAACGTGATTAAAATTTTAACATTATGTTGTAATTTGCGATGATATGATTAATTTTATCCTTATCGTCAGAAGGTTTTGTCAAATATTGACCCCATATGTAGTAGTTAACCTAGTGCTATAAACCCCCAAATACCCCTAAAACACAAAATATCCATGATACAAGTTGGATAGGTCATGGATGGCCCCCAAAATAGCCTCAAAAGTAAATAAAACATGTTAATACACCAAAACGTCTCCTCTAAAGTGACATGTGTGGGTGTAGGATGCCAGAATGTGGGTGATGTCATACTCTAGAAGGGTGCAAATGCCTCCCAAGGCCATGTATCATTTTCAAAAGGTTCAACTCATGGTGAAAAGTCACACCCCCTCATCAAAGGTCACATCTCATCGTCAAAGGACCCGAGTTCATCATGAAAATAGATGGCCTAGTGGTATGGTGGCCCCACTATTATCAAACCATCATAGTACATGATGTCATCACCAATATGATCAATGTATAGGGTGAGAATGCTCAATGTCCAAGGTGGAAATAGGGCCCATCATCTCTCCAAGGGGATTCAAATAATCACTAAGTGCAACGTTCTCAAATCAAATCCTAGCATGCTCTAGGGTGCACTATCTAAGGTGTGGGCATCTTTCCCATCTGATAATGAATATGGCCATATCCACAATATATGAGCTCATTTTTTCAATTTCTAAGGTCTAGGAGGTGTATAAAGGTTCCTCAATTCATCTCAAGTCATCAAAGGACCCAAATCTCTGTGTCAAGTGTACAATCCCCTTTGAAAATTGCACAACATCCCAGGTGTCATGATGAAAATTTCCTCCAAAGGACCATGTCAAGAGTGTACATGATCAAACAAGTCCAACAAATTCAGGTGAACCAACCATTACAAGATACAATAGTCATTAGAATCATACAAAGTAATCCATCAAGTAATACCTAAGCCACATAAGAAATTAGTATTAGGTATCTTATTCAAACTTCAAACTAGCTCATAAATTTATGCAATTTTCCAAGTTTAGGTATTAAAGGACCATTATAAGACCTTATTAGGTGTGTCAGTACCCAAGTAAAGGAATAGTTCCTGAGAAAACCCTTCAAGGTCTAAGTATAAGTGTATGAAACAAAATGGGTTACTTTGTGGACATGGTGTCATTGACATGCAAGGACACATAGGGCTTCATCTTCATGAGTTCCTTTGTAGAGGGAGTGCTTGTTTCTTGAGATACCCTTTCCTTGGTAGTGTGTGTATTCCAAACCCCTTATTTCCTTTTGATATTCTTTTATTGTTTTTAAAGTCCCCTTTTCAGGTTTCAATTATTTTTTGTTGGGATAAAGTCTTTTTAATCTATATGCATTCAATGCATCATGACTAGGGGTGATCACCTCATAGCGAGGGGTGGAGCTCAAATCAGCCTCTATATTTTGAATTGTCATTTATATCCCATTATTCTTTCTTTTTTAACATGCTATTTTTTTTCTTTTTGTTTAGCAGTTTCATCAACCTTGACATTATGTCCCTTCTTCTCATAGGAGGGTGAAGGAACATGCCTTTTTGGCATACATGTAACAACCATTATAGAAGATAAGCACAATGCGGAAGGCACTAGGATGGAAAGTGTTGAGTATGTAAGGGAGCAGTACGTTACCCTTATCAAAGCCCCTAGTAGTATCCATTTCCCCAAGAGTGACAACATTGGACTAGGGAACATAAGATAGCCACCAAGGTGAAATAAGGAAAAAAGCATAACTTCCAAGCAATCATGTTCCATTATCTGAATTTAACACATGATCCTCACCTAAATTCCTAGTTCATTAAATATGATACTTTATATGAAACAATGACTAAGAGTACCTCATGTGTGTCAGGACACTATCCTCAGATGAACCATGTTGATAAAGTGAAATGGAATGAGTTGTGCAATTATGAGGGAGGAGGAATTCAAGGTGTTGTTTTGAGTGGTGAATATTGATCATTATCATCAGGATCATTGCATACCATGAGACATGATATCCTCTATTCAACCATGGGTGAGAGAGGGGGTAAAAGGTACTATGTGTAAGCTGCAAGGTTTCATGATGCTTTGTACTATTGAACTTATGCGTATATTGAGAGTGGGGGGTGAATCAATATAAGATACTTTTTACGTTATTTAACCATTCATCAATCATTCATTATCTAAGAAAAAATAATCACATATAAACTAAAATCACAATGCACAGATTTTAATATTGAAACCCAATCAGGAGAAAACCATAAAACTTATCTTTATAAATGTTTGCAGGTACCAACCTATTGTAGACACCATTCTCCTCAAATGAGCACCAACTTAACAATATGTAGTCATCAAATTAACAAGATGTAGGCACCAACTTATTGGAGATACCAATCTCCTCAATTGAGCACCAACTCAATAAGATATGTGTAGACACAAATCCAATATCTTCATACACAGAGTATTTCTGACTTCACCTGCATGCTTCATTCCACAAACAATCCTTCAAACCCTACCAAGCCTCATGACTTCATCCACATAATGTAATCACTGATGACAACTTTCACTGATGAAAACATCTATTCATAGAAAAATCCACTGATGACAACATCATAACCTCAAAAAATGCACATGGTAGCATCACATACTTTCAGTCTTTCATAGTGTGCCTTGAGAACAAGAAAGACCTCAAGAAAATACCCTAGACTTCTCTTGCACACCTTTAGATCCCAAAAAGACACCCCAACACCTTTAGTGCACCTAAAATCACTTATGCACACCTCAGACTTGATATATTTCTTTATTTCTTTACAAATGGGAAAATATATCATGTATTTATAGTAATGTTGTCCCTACTTTCGTGGCTGACCTATAAAGATTGGATGAGCCGATCTCAATTTTTTGGCTGGGTTTTTGGACGAAAAATCCATATCTCCTCATTCCTAGGGAGTTAGAGGGAATTCCATATACCATTGGACATATTTTAGAAAAATATTTCCAACCATATAACTTTTGCTCTCGTTTGATCTAGGTATGTAGGCTAAAAATGCCTTCAAAGATAGGGTATCCAAATTGATCATCAAAAATCCAAAAGTAATACTTTCAACAATATCCATCTTGCAAGATTTGTCTTGGCCCTTTTTGGGCTTGTGATATTTATATTGGACATCTGTAAGCTCCCTCTATATTTGACATCAATTACAGCAATATTTCCAACAATCTCCCCCTTTGTCATTGATGGCAACCCTTAGTCAATTTTGTAATACTCCCCCTATCTACAACTCTCCTTGTGTTTGAAATTCTTCCCCTATTTGCAACTTCTCCCCCTATTTGCAACTTCTCCCCCTTTGACATCAATGGAAAATGGTTTCTCCCCTAAACTTGTGCTTCCCTTTACTAACAATATGAGAGAGATATCACTACCATACAACATTTTTCTCCTTTGAATTTATCGAGTATGTATACATCTCTTGAGGTTTTGTTTGCATTTTCCACTAATCTTCCTGAAGCTGTTTTCCTTATTCCATACCTTTTAGAATGAAATGTGAGGTTGTAACCTTGATCACACATTTGGCTGACACTTAGAATATTATTATTTAACCCTTAAACATACAATACATTATGTGTCTTAGTATTTTCATTATCAATACTAACAATACATTTTCCAACTATCCATGTAGAAGCTTTATCTCCAAAAGTAACATTTTCTCCGTTTTCTTCCTTCAAGGTGAGAAACTTGGTTTGGTCCCATGCCATGTGTTGTGAACATCCATTGTCAATGTACCATTAGTTTTTTTCATTTTTTGAGCATAAAGTGAAATTCCACATTCTTCCTTCTTTGGTTCTTCTTGCTCCCTTTTCTTTCAACTAACTTCTCACTACTTCTTCTATCCTCTTTGCCTCTTATAGTTGATTCTTCAGGATAATAATTGTTTTATTTTTTTCTTCAATATCATGATCCTAATCTTCATATTTCTACAATTTCTCTTTCTTCTTTCTATTCTTTCCCATGAATCTATCTATTTCTTCTAAGGCACTAATGAGTTTTGCTTCAAGATTCACTTCCTCGTAAATTTCTTCTTCTTCTTAATTATTTTCAATTTCTTCATCGATGAGTTTTTTTTTCCATGGTTATGGAGAGATATTATTGTTTATCATCACCATCTTCCCTTCCTTTGAATTTTCTAGATCCTCATTTTGGATCTCTCACAACTTATGTTTCTTTTGTCTCTGACTCACAACAAAAATAATCATCGGATCTCTCTTCACTAGATCTCTCTTCATAAATGTTTTGTATCTTGTTGCAAATTTGTTTAGTCATTATAAACTTCATTATCTTGACAATATCATAATCTAGTAGGCCACTCAAGATGACCTCCATTGATTTTTCATTGTTTTCACTTGACTCCTTCTCATCTTTATCTGTATAACCTGTTGTGATTTATTCCCACATACCAAACCCAAGGGCTTGCAAATATATCCTCATTCTTATAATCTGTGTTTCATAGTTTGTTCCATCAAACAAAGGAGCTCTATTTACAGGGAGACCTTCCTTACAATCGATATGTGTTCAAGATCTGCCTTCGAGTGGTTAAATGGTTTATGAAGGAACCTGCTCTGATACCAATTATTGAACTTATGCTTATACTGAGAAGGGGGTATGAATCAATAAAAGATACTTTTTACTTTATTTAACCATTCATAAATCATTCATTAGCTGAGATAAAATAGTAACATGTAAACTCAAATCATAGTGCATAGAGTTTAATATGGAAACCCAATTGGGAGAAAACCATATAACTTATCTTTATAAATGTTTGTAGGCACCAACCTAGTGTTACAAATATTGTAGGCACCAACCTACTAGAGACAAAAATCTCCTTAACTTAGCACCAATTCAACAAGCTATTGGAGACACCAATCTCCTCAATTGAGCACCAACTCAACAAGATGTAGGCACCAACCTATTGGAGACACCAATCTCCTCAACTGAGCACCAAATCAATAATATATGTGTAGACGCCAATCCAAGATATTCATACACATAGAACTTATAAATTCACTTGCATGCTTCATTCTACAGACAATCCTTCAAACCCTAGCAAGCTTCGTAGCATCATTCTCATAATGTAATCATCGATGACAACATCCACTAACAAAAACATCTACTGAAGGAAACATCCACTAATGGAAACATCCACTGACAACAACATTCATTGACAACAACATCACAACCTCAAAATAGTGCACATGGAAACATAAAATACGTTTAGTTCTTCATAGTGCACCTTGAGAACAAGAAAGACATCACACTATAAGTAGAACACATTCTTATGGAGGGTTTTACGGAACTGGTGCAGACCCCCTGGAGAAGGGAGAAAATTTTACAGCTATGCCGTCGAGAAAAAGAGACAGGCAAATACCTGATTCAACAGTGGAAAGAGAAATGTCGAGAAGAAGAGACAAGCAAATACCTGATCCAATAGTGGAAAGAGAAATGCATGAGTTACGTGCCAGGCTTGATGCTATGGATACAACACAAAGGCACAAAGTCGACGATGGGGATATCAACGAGGCTGAAAGTGAAAATGAAGCTGTAAACGAAGGAGAACAAGTTGCAGTCAAAGATGCTGCAGATGAACGCCTATTCAAGGTTGTTGCAAGGATAGGTGCCAGAGAAAAAATGGACATTCCAGTGTATGAGGGAAACTTAGATGTTTAAGAGCTTCTAGACTGGATTAGAGCTCTAGACAAATACTTTGACTATGAGGATGTCGAGGAAGATAAGAAAGTAAAACATGCCATTAATAGAATTAAAGGGCATGCAACACTATGGTGGGATGAACTACAGGATGACAGACGCTGCAAGGGAAAGCAAAAAATCAAAAGATGGGATAAAATGGTTGCAAAGATGAAGGCCAAATTTATACCCAGGGATTATCAAATCACTCTGTTTCATAGGATGCAGAATTTGAGATAGAAGATGATGCCAATGAAAGAATACACTGAAGAATTATACAGGATAAACATCAGAGAAGGTGATCAGGAAAGTGATGATGAAAAAGTTTCCAGGTACATGAATGGTCTGTGATATCAACTAGTGCAGACCCCCTACCCTCGAGCTGAGATCTGTACAGGATCTTCACTGATACCATGCCAAGGGTTAATTAAACCCTTTGTTTAAGCCACAAAGGACTTTGGGTTTCGAGAGTTGGAGAGTCTCGATGTATTTCCACAACTCTTGGCAAATGCCAAAATGCGAAAACCCTGTTTAATCCACAAAAGATTTCAGGCTTCGTGAGTTGGAGGTTATCGACGCAATGCCACAACTCTTTGCAATCACTGAAACTCGGAATGTCAATGACGGTTGACTCCTCCAACGCGTTGAGAATATGCCACCTGTTACCCACTATTTTTGGCTTTTCAGGGCTCGAGCGAACAACCAACAATCCTTCCTCTACCCCTATGATTCCCCGAATTCACAAATTTCACCTTTGGCGAGGTCGATGGCTATGCACCTCCCTCGATCCAATGGTAACCGATAACCAAGAGTTTGAAATGCAATGACCCCAACCACTGGTCACTCCATTCCCCAGATTATGAAATAGATCTACCAGCTCCAATCTTTTCAGGATTTCGCGAACCGGGAGATTGAAACTCTCGATTCCAAAATCACTTGTCGCGCCAATCCCCGAATTCCGAAATAGCAACCTTTTCAGGATTCCACGTACTGGGAGTTTGAAACTCTAGACCCCAAATCATTGCCTCCTATACTTCTCGGACCCCGAAATGCCAGAATGACGAAATTCCACTCCAAAGACACGTCACATTTCACGACTTTGGGGTTTTCAACGTAAATTGCCTTGGCTCCTTGTCATCGGAATTTCCGAAATGTCGAACCCTGAAATGTCGAAATGTTGAAATTCCTCTCCAAAGGGGGATCAATGGCTCCTGTTGATTCTCATCCAACAGACACTACTCCTCCTAAGCTTCTAAACACTAAAAGACTCTCAGCCTTAACCTTCTCACAGATCTGCGAGATCCAACGATCCACAGGTTTTTCGGCACTTCTTCCACGAAGAAATTTTGTCGTTCGTTCACTCTTCTTCAAGGATCTCTAGCCAAAATGACTTGGCGTCCTTCCACCTGTACTGGACTTCTATGAGATGATTTCAGTCTTCACCTCCCTTTGAACACTTCAAAGGTGCTATCCCTCTTGATCTTCCACTTGTAAACTCTAGCTTCCAAAAGGATCCCTGCTCGCACTCCTTGCGACAAATCTTCAAATAACCTCTGGTTATTTGAGTCTTTGACCCTGTGCACTCTTTGCAATAGTAGTCCTTCAATATTCTCCTTAGTTGGTAAATTCTAAGGCTTCAACCAGCCTACGCACACCTTGCATGGCTCTGTGCATGACCTGCACTTTTGCTGGTCATGAGAATAACGATATCTCTTCTGAGCTTTCTGAGATAAAGCTCAGATCCTCTTCAACGCACACCTTGCGAATGCTCACTGCACTCTTTGTAGGAATTCTTAGGAAGAGAAAGAATTGAAACTCAGTCTTCTCCTCTCTCTCAGACTTCATACACTCAACATGAAATCATACACACAACATAACATTGAGATAAAATGCATAACAGAGAAACAAATCAACTGTAAACATACCATTCAACAAGTGTAAACAGTAATCATTATAACACCATGGAAATTGAGTCAAAGCTTTATATATTAACTCAAGTGCTCCTGTACATGGGTTCTTCTCTACAACTCTCTGCTACATATCTCAATGATGATAATAATACCATGATACAAGGGTGAGGGTTTCTATATCCGTTTTCCCTCCTATGCTTCTAAATTGTCTAATCTATTAAATAAAATCTACCTACTTGCATTCATTACGCATAAATGCCTCTACAATCGACATATGAGAGAAACACTCAAGATCTGTTTACAACATCTAGATATAAATCTAAGTATGCTTCCCTTAGCTATTACATTAATGCTTCAGATTTCAAACTCAAAATGTTTTCATAAAAAAAAAACCTGTCCTTTTTGCATCGTGCGCGTTCAGCTGTTCTTTTGACTAGGCGCGTGCTTTGGCTTTCTACGATGCTCCTGCATCATACTCCCTCACTTGAAAATTGTCATGAACTCATGTTCATGAGCTCTTACACAATCTGTGCATGCCTATGAATTGTTGCTTCATCCTCCCAACTAGAATCTTCAACTGGATGTCCCTTCCACTTAACCAAGTATTCAAAATATTCCTTTCTCCCGGTCTTTCTGTTAATCCTCTTATCAATTATTCTTTCCATCTACGGATTTTCAGCTACAGGTATTTGTTTTGTCCATTGAACTTCTTCTTTCTCATATTCTTCTCCTACTTCTCCAGCGCTGTATGGGTACAAATCCGCAACATTGAATATTGGTGAGATTGCAACCCCATCGGGTAATTCAATCTCATATGTGTTTGCCCCAAATTTCTATATGACCTTGCACGGTCCAATATTTTTCATCTTCATCTTATTATACGTTCCCATTGGGAACCTCTCCTTCCTCATATGTGCAAGAATCAGATCACCAACTTCAAATTGAAGTTCTTGCTCATCTTCTTCTCCTGCTTCTCCATCTCTGATACCACAACTGGTGTAGACCCCCTGCCCTCGGGCCGAGATCCATGTAAGATATTCACTGATACCACACCAAGGGTTAATTACACCCTTTGTTTAAGACACAAAGGACTTCGGGTTTCAAGAGTTGGAGAGTCTCGATGTATTTCCACAGCTCTTGGAAAATGCCAAAATGTGAAACCCCTGTTTAAGCCACTAAATATTTCGGGCTTCACGAGTTGGAGGTTCTTGACGTAATTCCACAACTCTTTGCAATCGCTGAAACCTAGAATGTCAATGATGGCTAACTCCTCCAATGCGTCGAGAATACGCCACCTATTAGCCACTAGTTTTGGCTTTTTTAGGCTTGAGCGAACAACCAACAGTCCTTCCTCTACCCCTATGATTCCTCGAATTCTGAAATTTCTCCTTTTGTGAGGTTGATGACTATGAGCCTCCCTTGATCCAATGGTCTTGGTTGTATCAGGTTTTTGGTAACCAGGAGTTTGAAATGCAGCAACCCCAACCACTGGTCACTCCATTCCCCAGACTTCGAAATAGATCTACCGGCTCCGATATTTTCGGGATATCGTGAATTGGGCGATTGAAACTCTCGATTCCAAAATCACTTGTCGCGCCAATCCCCGAATTTCGAAATAGCGACATTTTCAGGATTTTGCGTACTAGGAGTTTCAAACTCTCGACCCCAAATCATTGCCTCCTCTACTTCCCGGACCCTGAAATGTCGGAATGCCAAAATTCCACTCTAAAGACACATCGCGTTTCGCGACTTCAGGGTTTTCAACGTAAAGTGCCTCGTCTCTTTGTCATTGGAATTTCTGAAATGCCGAACCCTGAAATATTGAAATGCTGAAATTCAGCTCCAAAGGGGGATCAACAACTCTTGTTGATTCTCATTCAATGACCACTACTCCTCCTGAGTTTCTGAACACTAAAAGACTCTTAGCCTTAACCTTCTCACAAATCTGTGAGATCCAATGGTCCACGTGTTTTTCGACACTTCTTCCATGAAGTAATTTCGTCGTTCGTTCACTCTTCTTCAAGGATCTCTGGCCAAAATGAATTGGTGTCCTTCCACCTATACTAGACTTCTGCGAGATGATTTTGGTCTCCACCTCCCTTTGAACACTTCAAAGGTGTTATCCCTCCTGAGCTTCCACTTGCAAACTCCATCTTCCAAAAGGATCCTTGCTCGCACTCCTTGCGGCAAACCTTGAAATAAGCTCTGGTTATTTGAGTCTTCAACCCTATGCACTCTTTGCAACAGTAGTCCTTCATTCTTCTCCTTAGTTGGTAAATTCTAAGGCTTCAACTAGCCTGTGCACACCTTGCATGGATTTGTGCCTCACCTGCACTTTTGTTGGTCATGAGAACAACGATATCTCTCCTAAGCTTTCTGAGATAAAACTCAGATGCTCGTCAACGCACACCTTGCGGACGTTCACTGCACTCTTTGTAGGAATTCTCAGGAAGAGAAACAATTGAAACTCATTCTTCTCCTCTCTCTCAGACTTCATACACTCAACATGAAATCATACACACAACACAACATTGAGATAAAATGCATAACAAAGAAACAAATCAACTGTAAACATACCATTCAACAAGTGTAAACAATAATCATCATAACACCATGGAAATTGAGTCAAAGCTTTATATATTAACTCAAGTGCTCTTGTACATGGGTTCTTCTCTACAACTCTCTGCTACAACTCTCAATGATGATAATAATACCATGATACAAGGGTGAGGGTGTCTATATCCGTTTTCCCTCCTACGCTTCTAAATTGTCTAAACTATTAAATTAAATCTACCTACTTTCATTCATTACGCATAAATGCCTCTACAATCGCCAGATGAGAGCAACGCTCAAGATATGTTTACAACATCTAGATATAAATGTAAGTACGCTTCCCTTAGCTATTACATTAATGCTTCAGATTTCAAAATTCAAAGCGTTTTTATAAAAAAAAAAACTGTCCTTTTTGCATCATGCACGTTCAGTTGTTCCTTTGACTAGGTGCATGCTTTGGCTTTCTATGATGCTCATGCATCGGGAAGCTCCTTAAAAAATTCTTCCCTTGGCTCTTTATAGCAGAGGTTGTTAGTGGAGGTGGGCGACTGGAGGTTTTTCTAGAGTTTTTTTTTTGGTATGCCTTTATGGTACATATGCACTGGTGCACACCTAAAACATACCACACAGAGGATTAAATGTTCAAATGCACTGTCAAAGTTCATAGCAGAGGTGATAAACTGTAGGTTTTTGTGGAGTTTTTTTCTCAGTGTGGATTTAAGGTATATACACATTGGTCAGTTCATGAACAATATAGTTTCGGTGCATCCATGTTCTAGTAGCACTAAATAAATCGCATTGGTATCATTGAACAGTATACATTAGTATGTTCATGAACAATACAACATTGATGCGTCCATGTTTCAATAGCACGTCCATACTTTATAATAAAATTACATGCACTGAATAAATCACGTCGGCTTTGTTGAATGATACACCTTAGTGCGCCTCACTGTCGAAAGGCACATTACAGTAGGGTAAAATAAAAAAACTTAACAAACTAATTTTCATTGTTACAATGCATCGTGTGATTCCAAACTCTGAAGAAAGCACCAATGCTCACCTTTATTCCTAAGATGCCCTATTTTTGATGCTCTACACTGACTAGTATAGCTCCATTGGTGGATTACACGCATTTCAAAATTTTGGAAATTACCATGAATTTTCATTTCCTCTCAATGGTGAAACCATGCCTCCTCAGAACTGAAGAGTGTAGGTAAATTATTTATTACCTTCCTATTTGTATTTTCATCCAATCAAAATTACAATTTAGCTTCAAATTTCACATTTTTTTCAATTTCTCTTTCTTTTTCACTCAGTGCGGCTGAACGATTTAGCATGGCCCGAAGCAATGCATACTGTGTTAAATACATAGTGAGCACTGACATCGGCACATCCATATATGTTTCATCGGTGTCATTCAATCTATCACACCATGATAAATTACTAAAAAACAAAGCGATGTGTCCTTCTAAATGCCCAGACATTGACGCAAAATGGGTTTATACCTGCACCAACCCATTACACTTCATTAACCACACCACTAGCTCAATGATATATAAAATTTAACCTAGCGATGCACCAATTTTAACTAATCATGTCGGGGCATACCAGCAAAATAATGCCCCGACACGTCAATATTCAACTACACCACCATAATTTATAAAAAATTACATGCACCAGTGTTATTTAACATTATGCATAGACACACTTGACTTAACTAACGACACCGCTAACATAACAATTTATAAAATTTAATGTAGTGGTGAAACCATTGTAATCCAACGCACTAACAATGTATACAGAAATGCACCGACACATATATTTCCCAAATTTCCATAGCGGGGTGTCTCATTGGACACCTCATTCCTACTTCTCTCTCATTTGCAATGCACCAAGGAACAAAACAACGATGCTCCACTATCACAGTGGTACCGATGTGTTAATAGTAACACCAAGCACTGATTCGTTGTGTCGTTTCAGTGGATGCCCTGTAACTAGTGTTATCAACGACAAAACACACCATTAAACAAAACGTCAATGCTCCAATAACATGGTAGCACTAGTGCATTTATATTAACACATCACATTGCATAAGTTCATATATAACAATTTCACCTATCGGTGTGGATGGATCAAAACAATGCACCGGCAATGTAAATAACACGACATAGAGCTGAATTTTCACAAATTTGCAACACAATGCATCTTATTGTAAGCGTCACTAAGATACTAGGAAGTGCACCAATCGAGATAAACACATTGGTGCATTTTATTAATCGAACGCACCACCAAGTTTTTGAAACAAAAATTTCCTTCATGGTGCATCAAATAAATAAAACGTAGTGGTGATGTGTACTACAACACACTGAGAAAAATACATAATAATTTACCATCTTTGTTTTTTTTATGGGGTTCCCCGTCACTAGTGCATTATAATACAAATACACCAATATCAACATTTACAAAGCTCAAATGGAGCGTATGTGCAATACTTTATGAGAAACGCACTAGGGTGGTTAAGTAAGTTGTACCAGGAAAAATAGTTTAAAAATTATCATTTTGATGAACATTTTAGAATGTTCCTGTTAACAGTGTATCATGGAAAGACGATGCACTGCTAAAAGCATTTGGTTCACAAACTAACATAGAGAGTCAGTGCATTTAATATAACCCTTAACCGATGCACTATATATCACAACACACTGCTATAGATATCATAGCTCGATTAACAATGATGCACCGATGTGTTATATTTAAAATATGTTTGTTTGGTGTTTTAAGTCTGATAAGTAGCACCAAACGCGGTGCATATGTATTTTGTAATAACACTGCTTACTTTTTCACTTTTTTCTGGCAAATAGAAACTATTTTTAGTTTTTAATATATAAACATTAGTTATATATGTTTGTGTTTT